>BMAW01100526.1:754089-769283 GCA_019974015.1 Nephila pilipes | reverse complement strand
TACAGTTAATTAGAATGTAAATGAAGACAACAATCACAAATGATTCGCGATCGCCAGTCCTAAAGACACTTTGCTCGATTTAACTTTGCTTACAATCCTGTAAAATCCCTTTTTTAAAATTAATTCATCATATTAGTGTTGTGTATTAATAACATATATGATCTGACATAAAATGGGGGGGAGAGACTGTAGAGAGAGAGGACATATGAGATATGAACAAGATGAATTTTTTTTTTTATTATCAGATTTTTGTAATTATTTTTACCATACTTTTGCTTCAGTAAACAATTCTACCTTCACGCATAAGTGTTGTTGTGTAGATCTCGAGTTATCTCCAGAGTTCGAAGCCCGTCTGTCGCGGGCGTTTTTGTGAAGGGGGAGTGTAAGATGTCTATTACATAATCCCCTCAAATCAGACCAGAACGAGTCTCTAAGCAAAGCAAATTAAAACAAGTGAGTTGACACTCGAAACGCAGGGTAATTGAGTGCGAAGGGTAATCCGCACTTATCACCAAGGTAACGCGAAAAGAACTGTTATCGAGTGAATAAAGGAAATGTTGTTATTATTAACATAGGTGTCTGGTCTCATATGAAGTTAAAGGATGAGTGAAAGTAAGGTAAAGTAAGAAAAGTAAATAATAATCAAGGTATTGTTTGTTAAAAAGTTATTATTATGGGAATATATGAGAAGATGAGTGAGAACGAGTAATAAGAGAAACGTTAAATTAAAACAGTAGTTCAGAGAAAAGTGATATGATAGTAATAAGATCAATTCATAAGGATAAGATTTATAAGTTCCATAAAAGTATAAGGTTAAAAAGATATTAAGAAATAAAAAAAATTCTTAACAATTCAGAAGTGAAATAGATATTAACCTACCAGGACTGCGAAAGAATAATAATAATAATTCGGTATAAAAAACCAACGTTTTTAAAAACAACGTTTTTATATGGTGGCAAAGTTTATTAGAGAAAATTATTGAAATATTAGTTAAAACTGTTAGTTATTTTTAATTTTAAAATTCACTTAAAAAGAGACATTTGTGAGAGTATTAAAAAATTCATAATACTCATAAAATCAAAACATGTATTTGAAAGTTTGTAAGTCATTCTATTAAAAAAAGAATGGGAACCAGAATTCAGAAAAAAATTATTGTGATAAGACATGGCGCCAAATATTGGAAACTTTCTTTCTTGCGAATGATTACTGACTAAAAGTCAGCAACCCTTACTATCTCGGAAATAGTAAAGGAGAGATAGTATCTCCCCTTTGTGAGTACAAAAGGTTTACGATACCGCATGCTGCGTGGGGAGTGCCCGGTGCTTTCAGAGGGGGAAAGAAATTTTTTCCTCAATCCTAAAAGCGCCGAGAGGAAAGAATATTTTGACTTGTTAAAATTATTGAAATATTAGTTAAAACTTGTCGCAAACGTCTAAATATTGCATTGTTAGGCGAGTACGAACGATTCCCAAAATTTCAAAGCTCTAGCTTGATGGGAAGTTGGTTAAATTAACGATCGAAAATTTGATGACACACACACACCAAGTGAAATTCAGAAAAACGTTGTAAAAAGGATGTGCTTTGTAGAATATTAAACTACCAGAACTGTGAAAGTAACAAAAAGTGTGCATTTTGAGATTAACGCAACTATGAAACTGAAAAAGAAAGTAAATAATTTTCATTTCCCCTTATGTGATTGAAAGTGATTTGAAAGTAATTTGTTTGATTACGGAAATTATTTGTTTTGAATAATAAAGAGTTGTGAGGTAAGTATGTCGTTCCTCTTAAAGGGATTGAAATGTGATCTAATAAAATTAGTCATTGGTTTTGGTATAAACATTCCATCTGAAGCTGAAAACGAAGAAATAATAGCAAGTAAATTAATGATGCATACTACGAAGAATATTTCATGGAAGGATATCTGGAGAGGATAATTAAAGACAGGATCGAAAAAGGTAAAAAAAGGAAAAGAAAGAAAGGGATCGGCAATGGTAAAAAGAAAGGGAAGAAAGGAATAAGCAAAGAGACGAGGAAAGAAGTCTTACACTGTAAAATTTAAGACGAAAGCTCAGAAAAGAATCGGAATGTCTTTCTTGTAAGAATATCAGTCATGTCGTAAGAGATTGTCACTTCTCATGCACCTTATGTGGAAAATCAGGACACCGCAAAAATTTGGAAGCTTCTTTGAAGTTTTTAGTGAACGAGGAGAAATGCAAAAATGTCACGAAAAACGATTTCACTCTCAGCAGGAAAGGCTTGAATCTGAATTGAGAAAAAAATAGCAGAAGAATTTACTAAAACTCAGGTAGAAAATAAATATATCCAAAGCTATAAAGCAAGAAGTTGCCATTATTAAAGAAAATAAAAAAGGTAAATTGATGATCAAAAACGATTTCAGTCTCAGCAGGAAAGGCTTGAATATGAATTGAGAAAAAATGATAAGAATTTAGGAAGAAAATGAAAGTTAATGCAGGCCATATGGGAACAAGAAGCCATTAACAGGAGGAAAGAAAAAATGCAAACTGAAAAACAAGAGGAAGAGCAAAAGAAAAAATTGTTGGAGATTCAACGAGAAGGAATATTGAAAAAAGAAAAGGATAACAAGAGAAAAATGAAGATTTGAAGAGATAAGCCTATTTGCGAGAACAAAAGAAAAAATGCAATGGAAAATATGGAAAGAAATTGAAAAAAGTGGAACGATTCTACCGTTAGAAAAGGAAAGCACCGTCAAACTCGTCAGAGAGATCAGATCGTTTTCAAAAAGAAAGAAAAAATAAGCACTACAGAAAAAAAACGAGAGGGCTTACCCGAAGGGAGAAAAAACAGTAGAGGGAGCAGAAAGAATGGATACTGTGGAATTCCCCAATCTCGTGAAAAGGTCATCATGAAACGCACCTCGCTTGATACCGGCGATGTGACAGGACTTCAGACAAGGATAAAGTGTCCATTCCCTTCATTAACAAGAGATCGGGACATCTGTGGACAGTCATCGAAGATAGAGAATTGGTATCGGGAGCAAAACCGCCTCCCCAAGACAAAAGAGGAAATAGCTTTTCCCCATGGTAATGAACAATCAACGATGCGGTAACAGTATGGAGTTACAAAAAGAATTAACATATGGGAAAGGGAAGTCCTGTTTGTGATAAGAGTATTTTACGACCCTACGCGTTCTATGTGACAAAAAGTAAAAATCAAGTTCGAATATCCCCTCACTTCAAGAAATGTTCCCCCTGCATTAAGTAAGGGAAAAAAGCTCGCCCCTTGCACAGACGACGACAAATACTTGCTTAGTTGATGACCAAGATAGACTATAATGATAGAGGGAACTGTTCATGTGTTTATGGACAGATTGCTCAGCAAAAATATAAAGAAAGTGTGAACCAAGGAGGACACCCCCATGCCAATTGACCAGAGGATTGTCGCAACTGATGGGTGAAATAATTCTGTATTTATTTTTTTATTATTATTTTTGTTATTTAACCATAGATTGTTTTTTTTTTTTTTAAAAAAAAAGAATAATAAACTATAAGCTAGGACTTTTTTTAAAATTTATTTTTTGTATGATTTCTTTTGAAAGTTTCTTTTCATAAGCCCTGCAATAATTTATCAGTCTTTATCTCAATTGAATATTTGTTAAGAATTAGTGAGCAGATATTTTCTAATGAAACATTTGAATATCTTAAAGACTGAGAATTTAAGGAACTCTTTTCAATGTGATTACTTTTAAAATGTATATTATTGACTGAACGTTGCAAAAAAGGATAAGTAATTTTAAAAATGTCAACAATGTTTTTATTTTATTTTAAACTGGAAACGAGTTATTTCTGTAAAGATTTAAAATTATTGAATGAGATTATTTAAAGGGTGTCTGATGGATTAAACGTTGGGATAGGAATAAGTTGTGGTGGTTGTGAGGCGATATCATTGTTTCGAACCCGGGATCAGTGGGTCCAAAGAAAAGTTAATCGCTTTTTATCATGCCCTGACTAACTAGGCCAAAAGACGTCTAATCGGGCTAATTAGTATGACATTTTTACTTTTGGCGCTGTTGCAGAAGGGAGTCCCTACCTACTCCCCTTCCAGTATCATCGCATCGTGATAATTATCAGTACGGAATAAAGATAAACTTTGGTATCTTTTGTACAGAAGGTTACTTTTTTTTTCAGCCACTACAGCAATTGATATGCAACCTCTCCCTGTTGAATTGATGCTTTTTTTTTTTTGCTTAGAACAGTTTTCCCTTTTTAAATCATCGGCTGTCTCTTGTTGAGTGGCGGGTCTCGTTGATTCGTGCGTAACAGCTGGATTATCACTAGTTGTAATTTGAATGGGTTTGTCTTCGTTAGGCATACAGGAGCACCTACTTTGCATCTAATAACGGATCACAAGAACCAGTTACCCTGGATTTTCTGCATGACGGAAACGACCCTCTTAACAAATCTCTACATATTTCTGAATTAAATAGAGCTATAAAATATAGTTAAAATACTAACCCAGGAGCAGATCGGATTGAAGGAACTTTCCTAAGAAACTTGAACAATAACCAACGAATAGTTGCTTTAAACTATTTTCAGCGTTTATTTCCAATTCCAAAACCATGCTAAGACAAAACTAAAATTTCATCTTATAGACCAATAGTTCAAACCTCTGTATTTTCTAAAACATTTGAAAGAATCTTAACTGGGCTTGTTTCTAACTTTCTG
Source organism: Nephila pilipes (assembly GCA_019974015.1). Classification (NCBI taxonomy): domain Eukaryota; kingdom Metazoa; phylum Arthropoda; class Arachnida; order Araneae; family Nephilidae; genus Nephila; species Nephila pilipes. The sequence goes on along the minus strand of BMAW01100526.1, from coordinate 764,580 downwards.
ACAATAGAACGAAAACTTCACTCTCATCATTACGGCTTTGTGCCATTTAAAGACAATAGAACTACCCCATACCTCATTAATAAAGCAATCGTGGAGGCCAAACGAGAGAAAAAAATTTGTGTGATTTAGCTTGGATATAAAGGGAGCTTATGACTCGGTTTTAAATGGTCTTTTATACAAATGTCTTCAAATTGGAATTTCCTGGAGAATAACTCTATGGATTCACAAATTTCTAACTACTGTATCTCTTCAGATTCGATGGAGGGGTAGCCTATCATCGAAAAAACCTATTCTATAAGGAATCCTCCAAGGCAGTGTCCTCTCTGTCGTATTACTTAATATTTATATGCATGATATCTTCGAAACATTGGAAACAAGAGTAGAATGCTCACATTATGCAGATGATATTTTTATTTATTGTTCTCATCAATCCCTGGACATAGTTGGTAGAAAATAACAAAATACCTCAGAAAGAATAACATAATGGTGCAACTATTGGAAACTATCCCCAAGTCCTGATAAAAGTACAATTTCTGAATTATTAAATAAAGGAATACAAACGTTTCCTGATATTATGTTGGCAGGATTCCCTTTCACAATGCAAACTTCCATTAAATATCTAGGAGTACATTTTTCCAAACAGAATCAAAATCTTACAACAAAGAATCACATGAAAACAAAGCTTTGAAAAAAATCGATGGCCTTAAAGGAATAGCATATAAGCACTTCGATCCAAGAGCAGAAACTTGATCAAATTAACTAACAATAGTATTTGCAGTACCTTTTATTATACATGTCACATCATTAACAAATTGTCGGGTAATCAGCTCAAATCTTTTATTATCATTCAAACCAAAGCACTCAGAATCACATTGGGTTTACAACAATGGACTCCAAATATTGTGCTTTTACAAAGAGCTGATCAGGAAATATTGTCTGAGAAAATAAGAAGGATAGAGAATAAATTTTTTATCTCCCAAATTTCAAATGGTGACTTTTCTCCACTGCATCTCAATAGCCCTGGTACTATAGATCTAAATATTCTGGAAGAGGATAAAAACATTATCTCTACTATTTTTCATACACTGATTATTAATAGGCAGCTATCTATTCCTAGACTGCTGCCTTTCACAAAGCTTCCTTGTGAAATTTATACCAATGAATTTGAATTTCAGGACAAAAATCTTCCTACTTTTATCATCAGAGGATTATTTGATGATATAGTGAGCAATAACTATCAAAATTATTCCATAATAGCTACGGATGCTTGAAAAAACCATAACACGACTTCTATTGCAGGGTTAACGAAAAATTCCTCCTTTGCTTACAATTAAAACCCCATTAATACTACATTTACAGCAGTCTCTCTGGTCATATGCCAAGCTCTAGATGATCGTAGCGGGAGGACTTTGGGCCCCGACATATTTAACATGCAACAGCACCGGGTACACGGTGGGTCTTTGGCGGCCGAGGATCGAACCCGCGACTGAAAGAAAACCGCCGGTAACGAATCCGAAACCATGACCACTAGACTACCACGGCCTATTCACACATTAATCAGCAAAGTATTCATCCTTTCGCAATTTTAAACTCGAATGGTACTACTTTGGGCTCTAGAACACTCGAAAATAATTTGGAATGAACAGACGGATTATTTCGCAAAATCGATTACGGACTCCAACATCGACTGGACTGATTCGGAGGATAGTCATAGCAACATCTACAGAAAAAGAATGAAAAAAAAAAAAAAAAAAAAAAAAAAAAAAAAAAACCAACGAGAAAATTTTTATTGTAGTAAATATTTTAAAGACATGGGAAACATTCCGACTATAGACAAAATATTCAAGTGCACAAAAAGCATAAAAGAGGAAATTCTCATCACTCGAATCATCTGTAAAATGGTCATAACTCCTGGGCTTTCACACAATTTCCATCTACTGCAGTGGTTCCCAAAGGGACTACGAACCTCCTGGTATCCCGGTATCATTCAGGGGGTCCGTGGAAAGTTAAAATTGATTTGAGGGTCCCTGAACAACGTCAGGGGGTCCGTGCAAGGTTTAATGTAAAATTATAAAATTGTGATCCATTTTTATTATTATGGAAATTTAAATAAATAGCAATAAGTAAAAAAGTAGCTATTTTTACGTCCCGAGTAAGATATAAATATAGGTGGGTGCTTAAAATACAGTGTGTTACTTAAGTACTGCTCGTTAAGTAATATCTTTCGTGAATGAACATTGACAAAACTTATTTTCACTGATTTGTCACTTGTAGTAACAATGTGGCGGCTGCCTACGTCACCTTTTTGACTGCGGAGCTGCAAGCTGACTTGAACAAAAGGAGGGAGTAACATTTGCTCGCCACACTTGCTACGCAGATTCCAGACCTGTGAAGGTCGCTTTTTAAAGTTATTGTTAAGTTTGAAATAAATTGTTAGTTCCTGGTGTTTTTTTTTTTTTTTTGTCTTTCGCAGTTATTTATATAGCCTACACCTTCTGATCTGGAGACAGCCCCCGTAAGCTGGGATTGGATGTTATGGGAGCAGGAAGGTTTTAGCAACACCACTGCCCCCCATAACAATGGTGGGCATAACTTGTTTTAATGTAATTACTAAAACTTAGTTATTTTTCAATTTACTTCCATAAATTTAAGCTTTCAGTTTCCATCAACACGCTAAAAACAATATAACAACAAAATAAGAACGAAATAACAATAAAAAAATGAGATGATCCTTCAAAAACGAAAATGGAAAAAAAAAATTCACTGACATACGCCTACGATTTAATAGTTGTAGATGGCACCAGTTACTTAAGTTAATAACAAGCATGACACGGTGCGAGAGAGACGGCCGAAAACAGGTTTATATAGGAACGTAATAATGCCGCAACATGCTCTAAATTATTAACAATATAAACATAAACTGTAAAAGAGTCCTAAATCATTAATCTAATTAGCAATTTAGTCCTATGTTATGCTGATACGAAAGTGTATAAGCAAATTTTCCCAGTTTTATAATAAAAGAAGATTTGTATTGTTAGTTGGAAGTTTTTTGGTCTAGTTGTATTTTTTGTATTGTTACGCAGAGTGTACTTTTGTTATGAAGTATATTTGAATAAAATTGATCTCTTTTGAAAAAATTATATATCACATTTTTCACTACAGTTACTAACGTTAAAGGATTGGTTAAAATACTAACGATACAGAAATGCCTTAATGTTAGTTTTAGTACAGTTGCATTTTTTGTATTGTTAAGCAGAGAGTGTACTTTTGTTATGTAAGTGTACTTGAATAAAATTGATCTCTCTAGAAAAAAATTATATAATAAGGGATTACTACATTGAAAAAGTAATCCCTATATATACTGAAAAAAAAATAAAAAGTTTAAAAAAATTAATCTATTAACGTATATTAAGGACTTACTTTTTTTTTTTTATTAAAAACTTAAGAAGAGATCGTAAGATTTTTTTTTATAATGCAGATGATTTTTGAAAGAAGTTAATTATTGAGAATTATATTTTATTAAAAAATTAATGAAATTTTATCCTTACGTCAAATACTTAATTCAAAAGGGCTTTATTGCAGCATTCCATTGAAAAAGTTAATAATAATTAACAGTGTTTTGCTGCTTTATAAAACATTTGATATACAACTTTTATCCTTTTTTGCCCTTTTTAAAAGATATGATGAATAGTATGAGTGAGCCGAAGAAAAATGCCGACAATACAGCGTTGAATATTTGAGGAGAGTATGGCTTTATTTCATTCCAAGGAAATAATACCTATGTGTCTTCTATGTTATAAAACTATGCCAAATGAAACCTTCCAAGTTTAAGGAACATTTAATAAAATTCCATAGTGACAAAAAAATATAAAGAATTAACGTTTTTTCAAACAATCAAAGAAAAATATTTGAAAACACAGTCACTGCAACAACTCATAGGGATAACATCTAAGCAAGATGACAATGGATTGTGTGCTTCTTATAACATTTCTTTATTCATTGAAAAGTCCGGAAAGTCGTACACTATTGGTGAAGAACTTATTTTACCAGCTGTAAGTGAGATTATATGCACCGTGTTGCACAAACCAGCACTCAACATTATAAAAAGAACTCAACTGAGTAATAATATAGTACAAAGAAGGATTGACGAAATGGCTGAGTTTGTAGAAAATTCTTTATGTGAGTTCCTAAAAATATCTGAATTTTCTAAACAGCTTTACGAGTTCACTTTACAGGAAATGAAGCTCTACTTTTAGCTTAAGTAAGATTTGTAAAAGAAGAAAAATTTGGCAATAATTTTTATTTGCTAAAGGTTTGAAAACCCATATAAAAGGTGAAATGTTATTTACTGAATTAAAAATATTTTTCGATGTAAAAGCTATGCCTTCGACTAATATCATTTTTGTTATTACTGACGGTACTCCAGCAATTGTAGGAAGATACCGAGGCTTTCTGGCATACTTAAAACAAGCTGTTCCGAATGGATTTTCAGTACATTGACTGTGTCATTCATCCACCTCATTTAGTTGCAAAAATCTTAGAGAACGTTTGAATGGATCTCTAGATTATATCATTAGAGCATTTAATAAAATCAATTTTGTTTGGAAAATAGGGAAGATTATAATCGTTTACTATTTCACCCAGAAGTACGTTGATTATCTAAAGATGCATGTTTAAATCGATTTCATGCACTCTTTGATTTAATGTTGGAATTCCTGGAAAGCAAATACAATGATTTGTGACACAATTTAATTTATTAAAAAAGGACATATGACTAATTTATTTGCCAAATCTAATGAAACTAATTTGAAACTAGATGGTGACTAATTGAATTTAAATAAAACTAATAGCGTAATATCAGCGTTGGAAACAAAACTTTTTCTGTACAAATAAAACTTGGGAAGAGGAGAATGTTCTTAGTTTCCAAATCTTTCAAAGTTGCAAAATGGAGATGAAGATTTGCTTGCTTACTGTCGACACCTAATAGCTCTTCATGCTGACCTAAACCAAAGATTTGAAGACATTCTTCAATTGGATATTCCCCACATGGTGTTGAACCTTTTAGCGCGTGGACAAATTCGGATCCCAAGTACAGATGAATCCATATTATTGCAGAAGCAGCTTGTTAAAATATCCCCAAATGAGGAACTTAAACCAATGTTTGAACAAGAATACAACAAATTCTGGTTACAAAAACAGATCCTAATGTAATATTCTGCATTGTGGGTTATTGTACAGAAGTTGTTGACTACTTTCCCGTCTTCCTGTTTGGTAGAACGTGTATTCAGTTTCGTTACGAACCTCATAACAAAAAAAAAAAAAAAAGATTAGAAATTAGGGCTCGTGAATATTTGCGGTTGCTACTCACAAACATTGAGTCTGACATAAATATACTCATAACGTCTCATCAAGTTTATGCACGTCATTGATTTCTTAAAAAAAAAATTTTTAAACAAAATTATTTCAATAAATACTTCTTCAACAAAATGGTTTTTTTTTTTTTTTTTTTTTTTTTTTTAAATTTTTATACTATTTATTTATGTAGCTTTTTCACTTGGAGGCCCGTGGACCAGTTTTGACTGTAAAAAAGGGTCTATGGGTTAAAAAAGTTTGGAAACCACTAATTTACAAGATAGTATAATTTATAGCACATGTAAACTTATCAACGATTTGGAATATATCCGTTTAAATTGTAACAAATATACCTCCCAAAGAAACCATCTTAGGAATACACTCAAGATAAATACACAACACACTATCACCGTCAAAAAGCTTTTAGAAACAATAGTTGCTAATAAACATGTGTTCAGATTATTCCTGCACAACAACAATCAGACAGAGACGAGTGCCAGTCCAGTGGACTCTTTACTTAGTGTCATATTGAAGCCTTGGTGCTTTTTAATATTAAAACAAGCATATTAAAATGTGCTTAATGAACAAATGATTTTTAAAAAACATAAATAAAAAAGGGGGAAAGGAAAGAGGGTAGGAAATTTAATGAATTATATACAAAGAGGATGAGATTTTTAATAGATTTTAATTTAATTTTTTTTTACTAATCTTATCTTAAGATAAGTTTATAAAAAATATTTATATCATTTTTAGCCCCTCAGTGCTTTCGATAACCTGTGTCTAATTTTCAGCAAGAGGAGGGAATTATTTCATTTAATTTTTTTATTACTATTATTGTAAAATTACAATAGTAATAAATAAAATGTTATTTAAATTTTTATTTTAATTATGTGAAAGCTGAAGAAGGAAGGGAAAAGTAAAAATGGTTCTTGTATGGCTGGGCGCACAGTGGAGGACAGCAAACTAGTTCAAGAGAGGAGAGGTAGAGATGGCGAAAATATATTAAACAGCTGATGCAATGCTAAATAGATGATGATATAAGTCTTGGAGTCAGATGGTTAACTGAGAAAGAGGCTATTGAAGGAGTGATAAAGGGATTAATTAAAAGGGTTTGAGTTGGAACGCAAAGTACTACGGGCAATTAAATGGAAATAATTATTGCAAGATTGAATGGGGTATGGCTTCCATTATTTTGAGCAAACATTAGCTGGGCCCTCATTAGAGGGTTACTATGATTTGTTAGTCTATTATAGAATCTTCTAGATAGATAGTTGATGTGTTTAATAATAGGAGGGATACTGAGTTCCTTTTGTATGACAGAATTTCTGACATACATAGGTGAGTTAGTAATCCTGCGGAGGATTTTATTTTGAAGGACCTGTATTTTTTAATGTGGGTAGGTGGGGCATGGCCTCAAGTAGGGGAAGCATAAAGAAGGATAGGGTGGATTATTTTTTTTTAGAGAAGAACTTTGTTAGCAAGAGTTAGTACTGAATTTCTGCCAATTGAAGGTAAACAGCTATGGATTTTGGTCCAACATTTGTCAATTATTTATTGGATAGGAAGTTTGAAGGTGAGTTTGGAGTCCAGGATAACTAAGTATTTGACATCAGAGTCCCAAGAGATTTCATCATTAAAGAATTTGAGTGTTTTATTAGGAGGGGGGCGTGACCTTTTCTAAAAATGAGAGCTTCAATTTTAGTACTGCTTACTGCAATCTTCCAAAGTGTCATCCATTCCTCTATTTGTCTTAGATGATTTTGTAACTTAACCATTACGTTAATTGGACTATTTCCTTGGGTGCTAATTGCTGCGTCATCTGCGAATAAACAGAGGCTATTGTAAGGACTCTGAGGGGAGTTATATGTAAACAAATTGTAGCAAATTGGAGAAATTACAAACTCTTCAGATTGACCGGCTTTTATATAGCATATTGTAGAGATAACATTATTAAGCTTAATTTGGAATGTTCTATCTTTAACGTAGTTATTTAACTATTATGTAGGGGGGAATTTAATTTGATTAATTTGAAGATCAATCCATCGTGCCAGAGGCGGTCGAAAGCTTTTTGTATGTTGAGGAAGATACACCCAGAGACTTGTTTGGAATTAAATTCTTCAGTAATGGCATTCACAGACTGTAGCAGTTGATGGACAATACTGTGGTTAATACAGAACCTGAATCGTGAATATGGAAGAATATTATTAGTGGAAACACGAGTCAGTATTCTGGTTCACAGGATTCCTTCAAAGATTTTTGAAATAGAATTTAATAGACTGATAGTTCGGTAGTTAAATGGAATGGAATAATTTTGGCCGAGTTTGGGGAAGAAAATAATAGTTGCATGATTCCATTTTTATGGAAAATGTGCATACATGAGACATTTATTAAAAAATTTAAAGAGATGACTAACTTTGTTGGGAGAAAAGAATTTAAAGACCTGATTGTGAATGCCATCCTCTCCGGGGGCTTTCTTTTTGTTTAACTTTTTAATTATGATAGCTATTTAAGAGAGGGAGATAAGGAGGGGGGGGAGAATTTGATATTGGTAAGGGCTTCAAGATAATTTTGAACTATTGATTCTGTTTTTTTCAATATGATCATCATCATATGGAGTTGGATTTTCCTGGAACGAAGATTCATGATTATGGGCAAACAGAACAGCTTTTTCTTTATCAGAAATTACCAGACCATTATTGCCTATTAGTCGAGTGATATTCTAGTATTTATTAGAAAGTTTTTTGTTCATATTAAAAAGGGAGACACCTTCGGTATTTATCTGGAGGAGTAATGAAAGATGAAATATACCGAAGATCAAATTGACAAGGTTAATATCTTCTTACAAGGAATCGCATCAACTCTACCATAATTTGACAAGCTCAAAATTTTAAATTAAGACTTCTCTTTTTGAATTCCCAATCAAGAAAATCTCCGAACAGTTGGGCATGCCCACACAAAATCAGAAGCAAGCTCCTCTCCTACCCTCCACCAACAACCAATAGAAAAACAAGTTTTAACCAGACCATCACTTTCTCTCTAATTTACTCACCTCGCATTATTCTGAATACTTGGAACCCGTCCTGCCAAATAGAGACACTGATATGGAGTTTAAAGCCCAACAGGGCTAGGTACTCAAACTAAAATCCACTACGAACTACTGAATGAAATACATATTTTAGACGGGATTATAGCCTTTGCTGCTCTGTGTCTTGCATAAATCAATCAATCAATCAAAGTATTCATGAAGTAGTAGAGTCATTCGGTGGAATATCGAAAAAAAAAATTTTAATGTCAATATTGCAGAAATACATTTTCTTGAAGCAGGAATACAGAAGCGTACAATAAATCGAATCAGCATACTATGAAATATGCAATAAATCGAACTTTTTGAAACACTATTTAAGGTGAAAACCAACGTGTTCGAGATGAGAAAAAATCACAATGTTCAAAATTCTACAGCAAATATTATTTTTTCAGAAATAGGATTGAAACGGGCCTTCATGTTTATTCTTGTGTAATTTTTGGGACAAGTTTTTTTCTCATCATATCGTAGTTTAAATAAACACTTGCGTATTCATTTCAACGAAAAGATTTTCAAAAAGCCTTTTCGTAAAAAAAAAAAAAAGGGAATTAAAACAGAATTTGCATTTTTACACCAACTAAAAGCCTTATGTTTAAGAAATTGTTAAGAAGAATTTCTCACAAAATAGCTCATAGAAAAAATATTTGACTTTTAATACCAAAGGCATAAAACATTACATTTATGAAATTTGCAAGATGTTTTATGGAAGTAGTTCTTCAAAGAAACATTCGCATCTCCATATCAATGAAAAACCTTTTATTTGTGAGACTTGTAAGAAGACTTTTTCTCAGAAATGTGCTTTGAAGTTGCATTTACGTATCCATGCCAATGAAAAACCTTTTGTTTGTGAAATTTGCAAAAAGTCTTTCAATCGTAGTGACGGTTTAAAAATACACCTGCGTATTCATACCAATGAAAAGCCCTTTGTTTGTGAAATTTGCAAGAAGTATTTCTCTCAAAATAGCTCCTTGAAGAAGCATTTGCGTACTCATTCCAATGAAAAGCCTTTTGTTTGTGAAATTTGTAAAAAGGCATTTTCTGAATTTGACTCTTTAAAAAAACATTTGCGTGTTCATACCAACGAAAAACCTTATGAATGTGAAATTTGCAAGAAAGCTTTCTCTTTAAATAATTCTTTAAAAAAACATCTGCGTATTCATACCAATGAAAAACCTTACGTCTGTGAAATTTGCAAAAAGGGTTTCACTGTTAATGATGCTTTAAAAAAACATTTGCGAATTCATACTGAGGAAAAGCCTTATGTTTGTGAAGTTTGTAAGAAAGCATTTTCTCAAGGTAATAATTTAAAAAAACACATGCGTATTCATACTAAAGAAAAACCTTATGTTTGTGAAATTTGCAACAAGGCTTTCTCTGTTAGTAATTCTTTAAAAAAACATATGTTTATTCATACTAAAGAAAAACCTTATATTTGTGAAATTTGCAAAAAGGCTTTCAATCAAAGTTGTCATTTAAAAAACCATTTGCGTATTCACACCAATGAAAAGCTTTTTGTATGTGAAAATTGCAAGAAAGCTTTCTCTCGTAGTGATAACTTGAAACGTCACATGCTTATTCACCAAAAACAATAACTTCAAATTTGTAAATCTCTCAAGCATGCCTCATCGTATAATAATGAAGTATAAAGACATGAATGAATTAATAAAAATATTTTTTGAATGAAAAGGAGATTTTGATAAAACATGCTACAAAATCCTACTAAATGTTTTATCAAAATCTCATTTTCATTCATTTTAGTTTTAGTCAATGCATATACCAAACCTGGAATACTATTATAATAAATGGTTTATTAGTTTTAACAGAGGTGAACAGGTTCCTAATTTTTTCCCCATAAATGTGTTCTGATTTTCAGTTTTTGAAAAATAGTCAGCAGAATGGAAATGTCATTCTTCTGTGTATGTATTATTTCTATTTGATTTTGTGTCAAACTTCTGTTATAGATCATGTTAGTATCTGTCAGGTAATTTCTAAATGAAAGAAAATTAGGTGCTTGTCTATTATAGCGGCACCCAATGATTAATCACCAAGCAACTAAG
>BMAW01100526.1:669666-754079 GCA_019974015.1 Nephila pilipes | reverse complement strand
GAGAAAAGTGATAAAAATTGATTGACAAGAAGGATAGTCAAAAATAGAGAGATGGTTTACTAAGTTATCCTGGAGTTGTGTCACTCATGTTCTCCGAAGATGGTAAAGCTCATGAGAAAGAAAAATATTTCTAGGGTGTCTTGGAGTCATTAATTCAAGGGGGAAATTCACTGATTTACATAAAATGTTTCTGTGTCTATGCAATTTTTTTTTTTTACTTGAAATAGTGATTAATTGTCAGTCTTTAAATTTTCTTTGACGATAAAAGATTTAAGTTCTATTTTGAACCACATTATATTTCTTGTTGAAAATATCAGATTTATTGCTGAGTATATTATTGTTATAATTAATGAGTATTCAGTTTCATGTAGCTCTGGGCAGCAAGAATTTGTGTCCACATGCCTTGTTTCGCATTAAAATTAATTACAAATCGATTTTGTGCCATTCCAAAGTATTGAATTTGTCATATGAAAACGGTTTTAACCCTGATAATATATTATGAATAATTCTTAAAAGATGAAAATAAGTTTTATATACTTATAAATATTACTTTATACATATATATATATATAATTGAAGAATTATAACCATCATTCATATTCTTTAAAGAATATATATATATACTTTATGTAGAAAGTTCTAAAAAAAAAAACTTTTAGAAGCTACAAATGATAAACTTAGTAGAAATGTTACGACTCCCCTGAATTTTAGTTTCAGTACATTCAAATTCTTTAATTTAAGTATTTCATTATATGCTCGTTTTAGAATTTTCTTCTGTTAGTACAGATTTATCACATATCTCCTTACTAAAAAACTTTTGCAAATAAGTATTTGTATTGTATGCTCTTGAAAAAGTAAACACAATATTTTTACCCATGAAATTCTTTTGGGTCTCATATTCCTAAAATTATATCAAATTACCATATTAGCCAGAATGCAACATGACACAAATCTTTTTATAAAGATCGAAAATAAATGATGAATTTAATGTGATCCATTCATTTTATATAAAAGAATTCAAAGAAAATATTATTTAGTCAAATAATTATTTATTTAAAATAGTTAATAACATAGGTTACATTCATGACAATAAATTTCAGTGACATAAAACAAATTAAGTAATATTAGGAAAGTAACAAGAAGAGTTGCAACATTCCATTACCTAGACCTTGAATTTAGCATGAGTCAATATTTTAACGGGAAAGAATTAATCAAAAAGTATCGCATTATATTCAGGCAAATACAGTAATTGTTTTCTTATTGCATCATCATTTTATATCCTTTAGATATTTGTAAATTTCAATTCCCACATTTGTGAATTTGATTTTCTGTTCTAAAAATAATGTATTTCTTATGATTGCATTAACTGAGCTTAATATCTGCTATTAAATACATTTAAACATAAATAAATGAGTAAATTTTTAAATCTCATTGTAACAGTTTTTTACTGAATTTATATTGAATCTAAAATATATATGTGTAAGGCTTTATTGTAATAATATTGCAGGTGGTTGTTACATATGTATTTAAATTCGAACAAAAGGTAGAATTTTTTTTAATATATCAATGTTACACTTAATTTTATAGTTGCTATCTAAACCTGTCATTTCATATTTCAAATAAAATTCATTATGAGGTAATAACATATTTTAACTACAAAATTCCATCACTTAGCAAAGCTGATTTTTTTTAAAAAAATTAATATTCTTATAACTTTATAAAAAACATTAAATAACATATTGAAAAAACATTAAATAACATATTGAAAAAACATTGATAGGATCTGTAACAATATATTTCAATTCTTTACTTTCCTTCTTTAAAATATACTCAGAATTGAACAGAAGAAATCTCAGTGTAATATTTTAATGAGGAATTTGTAAAAAGAAAGAGTAAATTGGTCTTGTTGGAATTTCAGTTATTAACATAGATATTTATAAAACTATAAAATATGAAACTTTATTTTGCCAAAAGTATGCCTTTTTTTTTTTTTTTTTTTTGTGAAGCATAATAATTTTTTAACCTTGATACATAATGTATTTATATGCTTTGTTTCTATATCAAGTTAAAGAATCTGTAAACGAATCTCCTTAGTAATGTTATTGAATAAAACGTTAAACATCTGATAAGCTATAAAAGTTTCCTTTGTCATTAATTTAAAATTTTTAATTTTAAAAACATATGTAACATATTAAATCTTTTGTTCCATGAAAAGGTATACTAAGAACTGTTCATCTGCCGTTATTGATGGGATTATTTGATCAAATAAAAGTATTTCCTCAAATATTTAAATAGTAAGTATGGGCACATTCAGTTTTGAAGTTTACTTTGAGTTTTGGTTTAATTTTTATTAACGTCGCACTCGAAGCAACACGAGGGCTATTGGCGACGGACCTCTGAATTTTGAACCACGATCAAGTGACGAGGATGACACCTGAGCTGGCACCCCCCTCTCCTAACTTCCACACCACGCCAAAGGGAGGACTTTGAGCCCCCACAGATTTAACATGCATCAGCCCCGGCTACACGACGGGTCTTTAGCGGCCAAGGATCGAACTCGCTACTGAACGAAAACCGCCGGCCATGACCATTAGGCTACCGTGGCCAAGTTTACTATGAGGGCCTGCAATAGTGTTGTAACTGTACACTTAATCTTTTTACGGTCTTGGCGAAATTTCCATAGCTTTGTATATGTTCTTTATTTTAAGTACCTAGATTTTTTTTTTCACGAAAGGTGTATCAAACAGAAGTTTGAAATGATTAATAGCAAATTATACTTACAAATCAATAAATTAGTTTTTTAAATTGCTTTCTCTAATCGTATCCTGAAAGACTATTGAGGTGACCGCTGTAGCCTATTGGATACGGCAGAGGACTTGTGTCGGCTGTTTTTGACGAGTCATAGGTTCGAGCCTGATGCCACTAAAGATCCGCCGTGTAGCCGGGGTTGATGCACGTTAAATCTGTCGGGACTCAAAGTCCTACCATTGGCGTGGTGTGGAAGTTAGTCTGCTGTTGTTATGTTTTGGTTTAATTTGTAATCATTATTTGTTTGGTAATTATCTATATTTCGGATATGGAAATTTCACTCAAACCTTAAAAGGAATAGGTGTACAACTATAGTATACTGCATCGGCTCTATACTAAAATTAGATTTGTAAACGTGCGCCAGCGAGTTTACCCCTTCTGCTCAGGATAAATTATTGAAGTTTAAAAAAAGGAATAAACCAAAATTTTTTTAAGGCAATATGTAGAAAAGAGAAATTTGCTTAGGATGGTGGGGTGGTCAGCAGGAATGTTTGCAGCAACCTGCAACCATTCACTTTTTCCCTTGGTAGGGGGAGGGTAAGAAGTGCGACTTTGTTCGCTTATAGAGATCGATGTCAGTGAAGGTTTGTTGTGAGTGGATGAGTAGAGTTATGGAGGCTTTAATGGTTGCAACCGTTTGGTGGATTTATATGAAATTTTTTGTTTATTATTTAAATCTGTAAAGATGGTCTGTGCTCTAATTAAGAGATTTGCGTGGTTTTCTATAGAAAGAAATGTGTTTCTAGAGAGTTTAGTAATGAATTTAGAAATTTCGTCGATTTGGAGGTCGTTATGGATTACAGAGTTTCTTACGTACCAAGGAGCATTTGTGATAATTCTTTTTAAGTTAAAGTGATGAATGTCTGCCTATTAATGAGATGCAAAGATGAATTTTATTCCAAAATTTGTCTTTTAAGTATTTTATGTGTTTGGAATAAGTTAGTTTTTGATCAAGATGCAGACCCAGATATTTGATCACCAATACCGAGCTGAGTTCTTCATCGAAGAGATTTAGATTGTCTGTGGGATTTTGTCTGCCTTTATGGAAAAGTATTGCTAGGGATTTTTCAACGTTTATTGCAACTCATTGGATTGAGTTAGCCAATTATCTAGGGTGTCAAGGTAATTTTGCATAGTTTTTAAGGTGAGCTTAAAGTTGTAGCCCTGGGCCAACACTGTGGAATCATCCGCAAAAAGGCAAGTGCTAACACTGGCTTGATGTGTGCAAAGTCATATGTGTACAAATGGTGCGCGGGGGGCCCGCCTTGGGGCTTGCCCGCATGAATTGGACCAGGGCTGGAGTGTGTTTTATTAATTCTAACATTAATGGATCTATTTTTTAAAAAAATATTAATTATTTTTATGACATAGCAAGGGAAATTTAGTTTAATTAATTTGTAAATAAAGCCGTCATGCCACATTTTATCGAAGGCTCTTACATCTAAGAAGACCCCAATGATATGACATTTTAGAATAAACCCTTCGTTTATGATATTTGTAATCTGATAAGTTGGTGTGTAGTGGAGTGCCCTTCCCTGAATCCACATTGCTCGGAGGGGGATACTGTTTGTTATTGAAATATGGTTTTTGATGCGATCTAAACTGATTTTTTCAAATACTTTAGCAGTGTTGCAGAGCAGACTCATTGGTCTGTAACTCTGTGGGAATTTGTGATTTTGATTTGGTTTAGGGAGCATTATTACACACTTGCCGATTTCCAGCAAGAGAGGAAGTGGTTGGAAATTAAACATTTATTAAAATTTTTTGTTAATTAGGTAATTGTATTAAGGAGGAGAAGTTTGAGAGCGTAGTTTGGGATGTTATCTGAACCAAAGACTTTTTTTGTTTGGTAGCTTTTTTTTATTATTATTAAGTTGATAATTTCATTGGGGTTGGTAAGAGGTGATGGAGAGTTCAAATTTTATTGGAAGGGTAATTTTCAACATTTTTTTTTTTTTTTTTTACCAGATCTATGATATTGTCGTCGTATGGCTCACTATTTTCTTGAAAGGTATCTTCGAGGAGATTTTTGAACACTTTTGCTTTCTCTCCATCATAGTAGACTATTTCATTTAGATCGCTGAGTGGAGGAATTATTATAACATCACTTCCATAGTAAGCTTTACGGTAGAAATTCTGCATTGTCTATTATGACTTTTTAAGATGAAGCGAAACACAACTAGGAATATCATAACTGTATTTTCAATTGTCATCTCCTCCACAAATCTAAGTGAAATTTTAAAACTTCACCAGCTGATTGCTCCCACTTGTGAAGTCCTTTGTTGCTCTGTATCCATAAAAACAACCAATCAATCAATTATTAGCAGTTTTAATAAAGGTGTCCTTTTAATGCAATCAATCAACAAAAGTTTTAATAAATCTTTGCATGTTCATATTTTCAAAAAGATTTACATTTGTGATATTTCAAATGTTTGAAGATAAAAGCATTTTCTGTTTCATGTACCTCATATTCCAATAAATAACTAATAATAAAAATCCAAGAAGACTTAGTTTCAGAAAGGTGCTTTAAAAATGCATTTGCTCATTCCTTCCAAATAAATGACTCCTGTTTGTGGAATTTCCAAGAATTTCTCTCTAAATAACAGATGAAGGAAAACAAAAAACGTGTGTTACCATACTGATAAAAAATTGTATGCTTGTAAAATTTTTGAAGACTTACTCTTTGATAAGTCTTTAAAAAAAACATTTGCTTCTTCAAAACAAAAAAATTTAACTGTCAAACTTATGTAGACATGTTTTCTGAAGATGTTTCCTTACAGAAACATTCGCATGTGCATTGCAGTGAAAAAATCTTCAGTTTGTTAAATTTGCAAGAAGATTTTTTCTCAAGAAAATACTTTAAAAATGCATTTGCCTATTCATACCAGTGAAAAGCCTTTTGTTTGTGAAATTTGCACCCTCTTTTAATCAAAGAAATGGTCTAAAAATCCATTTGCGTATTCATAGAAATGAAAAGCCTTATGTTTGTGAAATCTGTGAAAAATGTTTCTCTTCAAAGAGTTGCTTAAAAAGGCATTCACATATTCATGCCAATGAAAAGTTTTTTATTTGTCAAATTTGCAAGAAATGTTTCTCTCAAAATAATTCCTGGAAGAATTTTATGCGTATACATTCCAATGAAAAGCCTTTGCGAAATTTGCATGAAGACTTTCTCTCTCATAAGATTCAGAGCCAGAAATCCAAACCAACCAACTAATCTCTGTTAAAGATTCTTTGAAAAGATATTTACGTATTTGTACCAAAGATAAACCTTATATTTGAGAAATATTTCAAAAGTCATTCTCTCAAAGGAGTAATTATAAAAGTCATTTGTTCATACATACCAATGAAAAAACTTTTGTTTGTGAAATTAGCAATGTGTTTTCTGAAAATAATAATTTAAAAATACATATGGGAATTCATACCAATGAAAAATCTTAAATTTGTGAATTCGGTAAAAAATGTATTTTAACATTCCATCTTGGAAAAACTATTTGCATATTCTTACCAATGAAAAATGTTATATTTGGTAAGTTTGCAAGACAGCATTCTCTTTTAATCGTTGTCCGAAAAGTCATTTGTTAATCCATTTAAAACAATAGCTTCAAGTTAACTTTATTAAATATTAAAAGTGTTCTAGTAACCTCTTGTATCATTGCTCTTTTTTAGAGGAATTTTTCAAATATTAAATGCCTCAAGCCATCCTTTCTTGGAATTGATTAAAGATATTCTTTTATAGCCATACCACAATTTCAAAATGAAATTGGGCAATTTTCGATTGAAAAATAGCCAATAAATCAAGATCAGGAAATTTGAATGGATATTCCTTCACTTAGATATGTCCTTGTTTAAGCAATTGATCTATCAATCTCGATAAACAGAAAAATGCTTCACCATGGTAAGACATAAGTCCTAAGTTTTACTTGTAGAAGAATTTCTGTAAGAAGTGAATCAGTTACCTGCAACTGTTGATCTTGTTTAATCCCCTGATAAGTTATCATTTGCGAGAATAAAAAAATTTATACATCAGACTAATAATTTTTTTAATGCTTATTGCTTGTGTCAGACATTTCTCTGTTTACCTTGTGTATAAATTTAATATCAAAGGTGAAAGACAAAAGAAACTGATTAGCATAAGATGTGTAGACCTAATTTCCCTCCCTAAATATGATGATTCATTCAATTTTCAAAATTTTTTCGAATTGTAAAGGTTTTCAAGCAACAAAGATATGAACATTGAAAATGTATAACGAATCATGAAATGAATAATTATTATAAGTTTATTTGTCATCTTCTTTGAGGATGCCGTTGGTACTAAGGGCTACTTTTCTACTAACATCAAAAAAAAAAAAAAAAAAACCTCAAACTTTCTGGTTATTAAAAAAAATTATTTATTTTAATTTTGGCACTTTAATTGGGGATTGTAAGCATCACCTCATCCTCAAACTATAATACTGAAATCTTTATCTTATATTATCTAAAAAATGTCTTATGAATTTCAAGTTTGTTTTTACACCTTTAATTTCTCTGCCCTTTTCATTCCCTTATAACAATGGTCAATTACTATTGTGTGTTTGAGTGTGACGTTTTACAATAAGATTAATTACAAAATTATTATGGTACTCTCTAAAATGTTCTTCTTTCTTGTGATAAAGGACTTACTAGGGATATTGAATTATAAACTATTCTAACGAAAATAAACTTTATTAGTATGGACCTTAAATTTAGATTTATATTTTAAAAAGTTGTAGGATATAGACTTTAAATAAAGTTGTAAACTCATATGTTTGGAATCACCAAACAAACTTAAGAGAAATCTTATGTATGTGACTTCATTGATCTTCAATTTTAAAGGTTAGTTGAATTTGAGTTCCTAAATTGAAGTGTTTCATCTTATGCTCATTTAAGAATTTTCGTAAGTCAAGAGATTTCTATGTGGAGTTACAATGTATTTTTATAATGTATTTTGTCTCAGAGAAAAGTTTATTTTATTATAAGACTTTAAAAAAGCAAATATCATCCTCAAAATTATTTTGGAAAGTTCATTTCAAGTTTCTGAAATTACATAAAAGTAATACTTTTCATATTGCACAATTTTATATTCCTGACAATACATGTAAATTTCTATATTTCAGAATTCATGTCATTCCGATTCTAAAAATAGTGAGGTAGTTTTTATGATTTTCATAACTGATATTGATATCTGTTGAAAAATATAGTTAAACAAGAAATCCAAAATGTCTGTATCAACCTTTATTTTAAGGAGTTTGCTGATAGTTATTTACTCATTAAAATTTTTAAAAATGTAGAAAATTTTAAATAGATCAATTCAGCACATGAATTAATTTTAACACGTCTAAAGAGAATAATTGTTTACATTATGGTAGTTAATGTGATAGGAAATAATAGTCTTCGTTGCCTATAAAATCTATCAATCAATAAGTTAGTGAATTATCAGCCTACCAAGAAACATATATGCAGGTATAGGCATCTTGAATAAATTTAAATGTTTTATTTCAGAGATAATAAATTTTAAAATTTAAAAAAAAAAAAAAAAAAAAAAAACCAACATTACCCAACCCATTATTTGATATCGGAGTTTGAAACTTTTTTGAGTCAATAAAATATTGAAGTTTTATTACAAATTTACTTTTTAACCAGCTTTTACAATAAACAACACAGTTTTTTTAAATTTTAACTTAAACTATCTGTAATCTATTAGTTAGAAAACTAAAAATTCTAAATTGGTTTAAATCATTATAAAATAGTTAAAAAAACATCCTAGATTGCAATAAAAATTGAGGAAAAATATATATTTTGTGTGTTACTTTTGGAAAAAAATGCTTTTAAAATCCTCTCACAGAATTAATCCGAGGTAACATCATTCGTAAGAAAAGTGTATACAGATTAAATTTACCGTCAAATGACGTTGATTATATTATTGGTAACTTAAATTCAGCATAGAGAAAATGTAACTAAATTATTTAAGAAAATAGTAAATAACATTCTACAAAATGCCAAACCAATGATTGTAGAATGCAAATCAAACCGTAATGACATAATACTTTGTCGATATTTATATTACCTAAACATATTCAGAATGTGTTTTAACACTTTAAATATATTTTTTAGTCTTTTAAAATTTAATTAAAGGGATTTAAGTGTTTGGTACTACCTTCAAAATTACATTTTTTCAATCGGTATTCTGGAAAAATATATAATGCAATACCTTGATTACGAACATGCCGAATTATAGAGAGCCTACTGTAATACTATATATTTTCCTTTGAAAGAATAATACTATTACACACGATTCTTTAGTTTTCAGAAGGATGCTCGTGCATTGTAAATTAATTTACGAACTGTGATCAATATCTTCGCAATAAAACCTATTCGTAACTACTCCTGTTTAAGTAATATATGCACAATCCAGTTGGTTATGAAAAATTGCATTCTTGAATCTACCAAGCTGTTTATTGTTTATCGACAACAAAAATAATGGAGGGATTATAAGGAAGAGAGGGATCAGACGCACACACAAAATATATCTACAAAATATTCCATTTTCGACTCTTTCTGAGTGAATATGGACAGAGAGTAAAAGATGAAAGTTTACATCAACTTTATTGTGGCTGAATTTTAATACTAAAGTGTGATATTTTTTCTGAATATTTAATTAATGCTATACGGTATAATTTTCATTATAAAAATAATATTATAGATATATTTTAATTAAGTGGAATTAGTTAAAGAAAAATAATAAAATGACAAGTTATCATTACATTAACAAGTATAGCTTGTTTAAAATAAACACCGAAAATGATAATTTACCCAAATTCAACCAATGATTTTGCTTGAAAAGTTTTATACTACAAAACCCCATTATACTACAAAATATGCAAGAAATAAATGAAATAATTCGAGATAAAAAAAAACCAACGTTTTTATATGGTGGCAAAGTTTATTAAAGAAAATTATTGAAATATTAGTTAAAACTGGTCGCAAATATCTAAATATTGCATTGTTAGTCAAGTAAGAACGGTTCCCGAAATTTCAGAGCTCTAGCTTAATGGGAAGTTGGTTAAATTAACGATCGAAAATTTGATGACAAACACACCAAGTGAAATACATAATAATTTTTAACTTTAAAATTTACTTAAAAAGAAACAATTGTGAGTGTATTAAAAAATTCATAATACTCATAAAATCAAAACATGCATTTGAAAGTTTGTAAGTCATTCTATTAAAAAAATGGGAAATAGAATTCAGAAAAAATTGTCGTGATAAGACACGGCGCTAAATATTGGAATCTTTTTTTCTTGCGAATGATTACTGACTGAAAGTCAGCAACCCTTACTATCTCCCTTTTGTGAGTAGAAAAGTTTTACGATACCCCATGTGGCGTATGTGGAAATTCCGGTGTTCTCAGAGGGGGAAAGAAATTTTTTCCTCAATCCTAAAAGCGCCGAGGGGAAAGGATATTTTGACTTATTAAAATTACTGAAATATTGGTTGAAACTTGTCGCAAATGTATAAATATTGCATTGTTTGGCGTTTAAGAACGATTCCCAAAATTTCAGAGCTCTAGTTTGATGGGAAATTGGTTAAATTAACGATCGAAAATTTGATGAACACACACACACACCAAGTGAAATTCAGAAAAACGTTGTAAAAAAAAAGAAGAACAGAAAGCATACAATAAAAGTTTTATACAATCTATTTATTCTATTATGCCTCAAAATTAAATGAGGTAAGTCTATAGATTTCTGTTTTAATGTCATATTTGAATAGTTATGAAATGAAAGTAATAGTTATTTAGAATTATAATAATAAAATAAAGAAAAAGGGAGAGAAAAACAAAATCTTACTAGTAGAAATTCAGTCTATATTTTTCGATACTATTCACAAAAATTGATAAGTGAGAGATGGTGAAGTTTTATGGCGGGAGAGCCAGATACAGCTGTGCTGCGCCAAACAAGATGTAACTATGATCTGGATGTTTGAAAAATAGAAAAAAGAAAAATAGTTTGACATGAAACAGTCGATGTTATGAGATACAACAGCGTTGGGGGACACAAAAGCTTTTCAGCACCGGCTTTCTTTTCTCTGCTAGGTGATGCAGATTTGTTTTCCTACTTCTACAATACCACACTATTGTACACAAGCATTTTTTTTTAATTGTTTCCACAACGGCTATTGTTTGTTTTGCCAAAGCTATCTGAAAATGTGTGTTACTATATTTTTAATTTTTTTTTTTCTTTTTCTAAATATTACATATTGGGAACTGGTGTTGTTGCTTTTAGTTATTGTACAGTAATTCTCAGAATGAGTATCGCAGAATTTTCATCTCGTTCTCCCTAAGTTAAATGATGTGCACATTTATATTCCGATATTTTTTTTAATGAATACGGGATAGAGAGAAATAGAAATAGGTTATATGGTGTCTTTTACAATTAGTAAAGTTCAACATATATTTGTACACTACCCAGTATGGGACACTCCACAATTAATATAACTTTCAAGTTTGTGGCATAATAGAGAGAAAAGAAACTAAAACATTGTTGCATCAACGGAACTTGTTTATGAAATTTTGAATATGATGTTTGATATACTAAAGTTTAATCGACCATTTTGGTAGATTAGTACCAAGAATAGGAATCAAAACTATGGAAACGTCTTGAGAATTGCTGCTTTCTCGAAGAGCGTCGCATTTTAATTATTTTGATATTATTAGTGTTATGTAATTCGCTATGAGTTCCAAATCTACCATAGATATATTTGTAGGTATTTCATAAAGAAGGAATCGGGATGTGAATCCATCCCAAAATACACTGGCGTTTTGATATGTTAAAAATTTGATCTACTGCTAGAATTTGAGCTGCACATCCAGGAGACGAGGTAAAAATTTACTTTGCTGGTACAAGTAAATGACATGTTTGTTATGTCAGCACGTCTGGAGATTTTGCCTTTTATTTCGACTGTAGTTAAATGCTGTGGATTTGATTCAGGAATGCGAGATGATCTTTGTTTTAATATCAAAATGTTGTTTATATATATTTTCTTATTCCTAGCTCTTATATTAACTCCTTATTACTTATGGGGATCTTAAAGTACTTGGAGTCTCCTGCATCCGACATGACTTCATTCACTGTTTTTGATCACATCCTTTATGCGGAAAATGGAGTGACTCAGCTTGAGATTTAAAATAAGAAGGAAAAATGGCTGGTGAACTTGCCAAAGTCCACGTGATAAATAAGAAACAACTTTTTTATCTCTTACTGAGACAGCAAAGAAAGAAGGGGAAACCCGAAATGTATTAAAGTCCAGCAACATGAATATTACCAGTTTACGGTAACACTAATGCAGACAAAGTTAAACAGACCCTTTGTAGCATCGGGAAATAGGTTCCATATGCTGTTTTGTTAGCTCGATCAGTTGGATTTATGAGGTATAGAGCAGCAAAGGCTATTATCCCCTCGAAATTGTAAAGTACTTTTTTTTTCCAAGGTTTCTCAGCTCAAACTGAAATATATTGTAATAGTACAATTTCTCCCTCATCTGAATCCAAAGATGTCTGGAAGTGGAGTAAATAAGTGAATAGTTAGTCTGGAAGTGGACAGTGAGTGAGTGAATATGAAGGTCATATTGGCGCAAGTGTGAGTGAATGTGATTGTTATTGGCCCAAGATCCAGATGTGGCTATGCTGAGCCAAACAAAATGTAACTGTGGTCTGAAAAAAAGACAAAAATTAAAGAACCGGATAGTTCAGAAAGATTTTCAGCTTTTTGACTCCCCTCCCCCTTTTCATCAACAGGTATTTAAGAGTCACATAACGACCATTTAGCCCAAATATAAGTCGAGTGTGATATTGGAGCACTCAAACGTAACAGCTTTTTATCTCCAGTCCAAAGTGTTGTTGGGAGAGGGTTTCTTTGCTTCTTAAATAAATTCAGAAATTTAAAAAAATTACACGAAATTAAAAATATTCAATAGAGATTCCATTGATGTCAGCAGCCAACCGCTGCTTTGGTTTGTTAACGGGGTAAAACGTCCTCTGTGACAGCAAGCGGCTTATTGCCTGACGCTCATTCATGAAGGAAGAAAGATCATGAATGAGCGCCAGACAATTAATACTTATCATAGGTATAACTTAAAAAGAATAACAATTAGAAAAAGAAAATTACTCTAACAGGTAAAAGAGGATACTCGACTTGAGGGGAAAAAAATAAGTCCAAACAATATTTGTTTCTTAGAATGCCCCGCCCCCCGCCGCCAAATTCTCAGTTCTAGTTAAAAGTTGATCGCTATGGCATTGTAGTAACCATTGGTAGCATTAACATATTTGGTGATCCCCGAAGATAACTCTCTCCGCGTTGCAATATATTGTTTTCTTCTCGACATTCAGCATTTCTCACACATTCGTGCTTTCTGAGAAGTTTTGTAGGCATAGGTTTCGCTGCGGCCAGTTCGAACGAACGCGAATGCACTTAATTCATTTTTCAAAGCAAAATAAAATGACATAATTTTTTAAAATCAACTAAATTAAGTTTCACGTCATATTTTTTAAAACATTAAAAAAAAAACGTCGCGAGTTTTGAATAAATAAAGGTGAAAAATATTTTTTACAAATGTATCAAAAGTATAAATAATTTTTTTGGCCTGTCGGTACAAAAAAAAAAAAAAAAAAAAAAAAAATTATGTCTACAAAAATGAAAATCTTCGCTTTATTAACACTCGCTAATTGCTTGCATAGTCATTCTTAAGCTAAAATCCTCTTTTCAAAGTAAAATAAGTTAATATAATGGACATAGAATGAATTCTTGCTATTTTCTTTGATTTAAAGATGCAATTTTTTTTCTTTAGCCTCCGGAATTTTTTTTTATTTCCAAATCATTTTAAATATTTAATTTTAATTAAATAAACGTTAATTACACATTTGTGTCGACATTTTGTATAGTGATAATTCCAATAAGGAGGGTGGAGGGCTGAATTTCCACCTCGAGCCTGGATAACTGTAGGTCCTCCACTGATCATACCATGAAGTAATTACTCGTATATAAATTATGTAAAAAAGATGTACGAAAATGTACACAAATATAAAAGTACATTAACAGTAAATCATGCTTATATAGAAAAGAAAAATACAAAATTTAAGGTAAAATTACTTTATTCAGATCACAGTACATACCTTCAGGACATATACGTACAACTCTTGTTTTAACATGAAAAATTGCAAATTAAAAAGTTTCATTATAAAATGATTTTAATAAAATAATAGTAATAATACATTATTGTTAATGCGTTTAAAAATATGATGAAACTTTTACTGGCCTTTATATAAAGCGTGACTTTTTTTCTTCTTCAAATAATACTTTTTTCTCCAAGTAAGGATAAATTTTGGCATAACTAGAGATTCGGAATGATGGAAATATAAATATATGTTTAAGCATACAGAGTTAAAACATATGATAAAAGAAAAAAAAAATGTGAAAAATGTCAATATACACGTTTTTCAAATGAAACATGAATATTGTAAAACTAGTGGAAAAAGTTGTGCGAATCGCACAATGCTTATAATATTGTACTTCGACCTTATAAATAAACACAAATTGGTCAATAACTTTATACAAAAGCAAATTAAAAACAATAACACTTACACAACTGAATTACGAGTATACATTAAAAGGCTTCTTCAAAAGGCACAGCGAAGGAAGAAGTGAAAAAAAGCATTAAATAAAAAGTGTCTCCCCCTGAAAACGGAAAATGCAGGAAAGAAAATAGCAAGAAAAGAGAGAAAATAAGCAATGATAATGATATTTCCTGGTTATTAAATATATTAAAAAAGGAGAGTAATAAAAGTAGTCATACAATATAAAAAACTGATAAAGCTATTATGATTCCTAATAGCAAATTCAATGGATGGAATTCCCCCGCCTCCATTCAAAACGATTGTTAAATCGCTCTTCTTTTCCACATGGCTTTATCACACGACATAGCTACTTTTTCCGATAAAAGACACAGGTTTCCTTTAAACTCAAAATCCATATTCTAGAAATTAAAAATGTCAAATTTCAAAATTACTCAATTGCTCAATCTGGAATATCGAATCGGAAATAAGGTTTCTTCATCTCGCCATAGGTTCAAATTACGAAGTGTGTTGCCAACGAACATCTGCTGCAATACTCTAACTTCAAATTAAAATGAGAAAAAAAGATTCAAATAATCGTTGAAAGAATTTGACTATAGATTATCCTCCCCCCTCAACTGATTTAAATCGGAAGCACTATTAGCATTTAGCTTTAACGTGACAGAGATAAAATTAACGTTATCAGCATTATATTATTACAGGGTGTTTACAAGAGAATATGTCAACTTTGAAGAGCTACTATTACAAAACTCTAAAGAAGTTACAACCTTTTTGAACAAACTAAATTAAAAACAACATTTTAATGTTAATAAAAATGTTCTACTCGTATGTAACCATCGCCAGGAACACGAACAATATCCAGTCGATAATAGACCTCATCACATTCTTTTTTCAACATATTCGGTGTGTTACAGTTTGAGTAACACATGGATCAATAAGTCCCGAGACTAACATTGAAAACAACATTTTTTTTGCAAATTTTTTTTTTTATTCATCAACATAATCACCTTTTAAGGTGATATAATCGTTCCAACGCTTTTCCAATTTTTCAATACCATGTTTATAAAAAAAATTATCTTTCGCTTCAAAATAAGCTTCAGTTTCAGCGATGACCTCCTCATTTGAGCCAAATCTTTTTCCCTGGAGCATTTTTTTAAGATCAGCAAAGAGCCAGTAGTCACTGGGGGCTAAATCTGGCGAGTATGGGGGGTGGGGAAGCAGATCAAAGCCCAATTCGTTCAATTTTGCCATTGTTTTCATCGACTTGTAGCAGGGTGCATTGTCTTGGTGAAAAAGGATTTTTTTTCTCTGCATGTGCGGTCGTTTTTTTGCGATTTCCTCCTTCAAAAGCACCAGCAAGTCAATATAATAATCACTGTTGATCGATTTACCTTTTTCGAGGTAGTCAATGAAAATCACGCCATGCGTATCCCAAAAAACTGACGCCATGACTTTGCCAGCTGACTGCTGCGTTTTCGGACGCTTCGGACGGCTTTCGCCAGCTGTGCGCCACTCAGATGACTGCCGCTTCGACTCTGGAGTGTAGTGATGTATCCATGTTTCGTCCATGGTCACGTAACGACGCAAGAAATCTTTTTTGTTGCGAGTAAATAGCGATAAACAGCTTTCTGAATCATCGACTCGTTGCTGTTTTTGTTCCATCGAAAGCAATCGCGGCACCCACTTGGAAGAAACCTTTTTCATGCTCAATTTTTCATGAAGGATAGTAAATACACTTCCATATGATATCTGTGTCATCTCAGCAATCTCACGGAGCTTCACTTTACGATCTTTCATTATAATTTTTGTCACTTCACTCACATTTTCTGGTGTAACGGCTTCCACAGGTCTACCCGAGCGTTCCGCGTCATTTGTGTCGGTACGACCACGTTTAAACTCGGCAAACCACCGACAAATCGTTGCTTTGGATGGACAAGAGTCCGGGTAACATTTTTCAATCCATTGTTTCGCTTGCACGGTGTTTTTACCCATTAAA
The DNA here is from genome assembly GCA_019974015.1 of Nephila pilipes. Lineage (NCBI taxonomy): Eukaryota > Metazoa > Arthropoda > Arachnida > Araneae > Nephilidae > Nephila > Nephila pilipes. The sequence continues at coordinate 737,628 of BMAW01100526.1, read as the reverse complement.
AAACAATGTTTTATCAGAACACGAAACTCGGTTTTTTCCATTTTTTAAACAAACTACAAAACGACTTTACTCCAACCTCGATAACTCAGCTGTTTCTGGTCCGATCGACTTAAAATTTTGACACGTTTCAAGCAAAGGTTAGTACTCTAGAAATACCTGGTTACTGGTTTACTACGAGCGCCATCTCTGGGTTAGTCTCGGAACTTATTGATCCATGTGTTAGCTACAGTTATTCACGTCTTCAGTTCGTCGGTAGAGGTGGAAGAACACTATCTTTTAACTAACCTTAAAGAGAGAAAAATTGCAAGATATTAAATCGGGTTTCTTGAGCATTACTGATTAAGGACAAGGTCGTCGTCTGCTCTGCGACCAATTCAACGTAACGGCAATTTTTCAGTTGTGTATCCGTGAGCAAATATGACGTATGGAAAGCGTTGAAAAATGTGGAATTGATTTTTAAACCATCCAAGTTACCAGAAGGATAAGTCTATTCTCAACCCTAATCAATAAACATTTCATCATTTCCTCCCCAACTAGTCAAAATATAAAGAAAAAAACCAAGCGCGCAGTAAATCACAGCCATTTAAATGCGCAATCCGCCCAAAAGAAGAGAACAAATGCAGTTATTTGCATTTTCAAATCACCCTTATCTAAGAGAAGGAAGAAGAAAATAAAAAAAGAAGGGTGGGGGGGGGGGGAAACGGGAAATAAAGGTCAACATTCTGTGGAACGATATTTGAAAATATGACGAACATCAACCGCCATCTAACGGCCGTTAAAAATTCAAATAAAACGTCCCAATTTGAAATCACACCAGTGGGATCATGGGCCCAGTAACACCCGCCAAATATACGTTACCGTGGGCAGTGAAGGGAGAATTGAAGGATCACGGTCCTGAACGGGTTAAAGTGAAACACGCGCAAATAAACTGGGCTTCCCAAACTGTTAGAATGGATGAAAAAAAAACCCAGTAAAGATTTTTGTTGCAAAGCCCTTTACAAATCGGAAAAGAGGAAGACCAAAACTGCGGTGGCTTCATTCTGTTGAATCGGATTTTAAGGTGATTGGGGAGAGGCGCTGGCAGAGACCAAGGTAAAAAGCAGGTTATCTTGGGAGGAATCTTCAAAAGATTCCTCCCAAAGGTCCACCTTAGGCCACTGAGTCAAGGTATGTTCTTAATGTGCTCAACTAATAAGATTTGTTCATATCTAAGTTTGTGTTTAGCGAAGAAGCGACGTTTCATACCAACTGTCAAGTCAACCGACACAATGCTGAAGAGCAGCTACAGTTGAAATGGAATGCGATTTGCTGAAGGTTGTGTTTCGTGCAGCATCACAAGTAAAAATGTCAAAGAACCCTATCAGCAAACATTAACCAACTGAAAATGCGAACAACTGTAACACAGAATGTGTGGAATGAATTCTATTATCGACTGAACATCGTTCATATTTCTATGAACATTAATTTTACGTATTTTACAGTGCTATTTTAAATTTAATTTGTTCCAAACATTTGCACCTTTTTTTTAGTTATGTAACAATAACTCTTCAAAGTTGGGATATTTTTCTGAGAACACCATGTGTACTTGTATAAGACTGAATTCTGAGAATTTTACGTTCCACGTCACTTAATTTGGCTGAACAGTTTCATACATAAATGCATTTGGAGGACTTGAAATACACAAAAACGTATAAGAGACAGTTAATGAAGTACCATATATCTAGGCTAGTAAGTTTGCGGCATTGACCATTAATTCTCTTCAATTTTTCATAAAACAACCGTGCTTCGAAGTCCATATTCACCTATTTCCTCAGGGGCAGATTTAGTTAGTTGCCACAAAATTATGCTACAAATCAATTTGATTTTGCTTAATTAGTTAGTCTACAGCAACACAGTTTGTAATTGGGGACGACCTTATAGTTAACAATCATGGTTATATGACGAATCTATAAAATGAGCTGGCAACTCATTTTACTAACTTCAGGATGAGTCGTGTCTGAACTCCGGGGTACTTGAATTTATGAGCAGAAAGCTTCAATTATTCCACTAGATGATTTACAGAGCAACTGAGTTCGCAGTTCTTAGTTGCGCATTTAAATCTCAACAATTTTTTCTACCAAGCTTTAAATTTCATGTCATCAAAGTGAATATGTTTCACTCAAAAAATGTGATGAGCCTTTTTTATACAGCGGGAATATATTACTAGATAATAAAAGGCGAAAGAGAACGTATTTGAAGGTGTGCCTTAAAAAGAATTTAACACAATAATAAGAGAAAATTGAGCTTAAAAAGCAAACTCAGAAGAGTTCTATTGTTTTACAAATATAATATTTGAGACAGAATTTCCTTATAAGTTTACATAAAATAAGCCTTTACAACATTTTTACACATTGGCACTTTTACATCAATAAGATTCTTTTAAACCAGAAACAGCTCATTTGAATTTTTACGTCTGGTTCAATAATTTCAATGCATTCAAAGTAGGTTCAATGCAGCTACTACAAATGTTTAATGGGGGGGGGGGAAATGATAACACTGAATAATTTTTGACATACGGAAGGTCTGATTTTACACCATATTCAAAGCAAAGAAATATCGACATAGCGTTAATTATTTATAAGAATACCTATTGATTTATAATAAATGATATGTATTCCGTTTTCAAAAAGTTTTTCAACATAGTCATTGAAAACAAAAAGAAAATAATTAAATTATAAAAATATAACTATAAAAGTATCTTAAAATTATTGTCTAACAAACTGTACAGAATAATTGCAGAATTAGACTTCTTGGATCGTATATCACATATCTCTTCACACAGCTGGGACAGATACTTTTTATGCTTACTAAACTCATCAATAATATTATCGAAGCTTCTCTGAATAGCATCGACATTTGCAGAAATATCACAAAAAGATACAATTGTATTAATTACTACCATTTTCAGTTCTAAAGGTATCAGCTCCCAGATACGACTAGAGGAGATTTGTAGCGTGGATATCACATGCGTTCGAATGTTCTGTTCGCGTTTCTTATTACTGTGAGTCTTGTCAGAAGCTAAGAAACGAACATTGACTGAAAGCGAATTCGTAACTGACTGGCTACGAGAGTAATCCATTTTGAATTCTGGTAAAGGTTTGGAACATATTTTCGGCAAGAGATCTTTTAATTCAGAATAAATTATACGTTTCTCGCTCACTTTCTCCCTTTCTACTGAGCGTATTTTGAGGATGCCAGGTTCCTCTTTACGCAAAATTAAAATATGCTGTATGTTCTGATTCCTGCAAAAGTCTTCAGCGTCGTCAAGAGTTAAATTTTTATCGTATAAAACTGTTGCACGAACCCCGAAATCTTGAAGCTCCTTCATCAACGTCGCTTTTTCCAAAGACATGCCAGGGCCTTCTGAATGGATGAGAAAATCCGCAATGCCAAGTTTCTGAGATTCACTAAAATCATTTTCAGAAGCGATGATATTTTCTATAGCAATACTGGCTCCAACAGCTGATTGGTTAATAGTTTTCCCAACTTCCGGTAATGATTTCAGCTTGAAAGATTGTATCATCTTGTCATATCTGCCACCGACGGCAAGAATATTGAATACATTTTTCTTTTTGGATGTGTTCAGAGAGCAAATACACTGGAAGAACATCCCTGAGAATAAATTAATGTTCTGCGCTAAACCTGGACAAATTAGTATTGGTAATTTGACACCTAACGCCTCAGTCAGGGATAAAATGTTAGTCAGTTCTTTAAGGCTGTTTTTAGCTAAAATGCAGGCTTTCCCTTTCTTTTGCATGACAGGGTTGAGAGAATTATTTATTTTATTAATGCTCTCCTCCAACTCAATAAACTGGCAAAGCCTACTGAGGGATCTTTGTGATAAATTTAAATTGTGATCTTCGTTAATTAACATGGCTTTTGAGATGCACTTGTCTTTTTGCATTCCGGCTATTTCATACAGTTCGGCTTCAATTTCTTCTTCGATTTCAGAAAACATAAGGATTGCCTTTAATAAAGATGCATGATTTAGACGAATACAATAGTTACGACTTTCTAATGAAGGAAATTCGGAAATTATTTCTGACACAGCAGCGATTATTTCCGCATCCGGTAAAAATGAATTTGGAGTTGGGGTAACAATGTCAAAAGCAAACTCATATTGTTCTCTTGGGTGGCATCCAAAAACCTTTTGCTGTCTATAAACTTTTTCCAAAGAATATCTTTTCAGGTGATCAATTTCTCGTTGTGCAATGTAACGAGCAAAAGGCACCCGTAAGTTATGTGGCAGTGTTACTATTCCACCACCATGTTCCATAATTTGAACACAAGATTCATTATCAATGACTAGCGATTTAGGTACAAGTGTGGGGACCGAAAGATAGACAGCAGCATGCAGTTTCATTATTTTATTCAAGACATCAACGACATTACTAAATGTTTGAGAAGGTTTACACCTGCAACCTTGACTTCTGAAAACGTCAATGTCATATGTGAAATCGAATTCAGGAGTAACTTTTTGAGCGAACAATGCACTGATCATGTGCTTGTACATACGACTTTGTGGATTGGAAACGGTGGTTTGCAAAAGGTTATTGAGTTCACTCTCTTCCATAAGCAAAGGCGGAATGTACTTTGACGTAATCAACTCATTCGAATTTGGTCGTTTTGTGACATCGTGCTGCAAGAGCCATTTTATTAGTTGTATCATTTCGTCTGTCAAAACCTCATGCGCTTTTTCAGGTAGCTTTATATCCCTTTGACGGAGATCTGATATAATTAAATTCCGTTCCATCAACGTGACAGGTGGAGGATAGCACATTTCAAAAAATATAATGCCCAAGCTATATATATCCACCTTTTGACTATAGCTCACTTTGCCACATGTTGCAAGTTCAGGAGCTACATAAAATGTAGTACCGACCCTTCCTGTTTGAGTGCCATCACCTACTTCGGACCGAGACTGAGAATCAACATCAACAGAAGACACATCATTCACTGCAGACTTAGATATCACATTAGTGGCAAGTCCAAAGTCTCCAATCTTCACGTGGTCGTTTGAATCGAGAAAGATATTCACTGGTTTCAAATCTCTGTGAATAACGCCTTGTTGGTGCATGTAATGTAAACCTTCAACAATTTCTCTGAAGAAACGCCACATGAGAGATATGTCTTTATGCAGCCCATTATCGATTGCTGTTCTCAATGTGCTTTTTTCACAAAACTCCATTTGGATATACATGAACTGCCTGACTTTATTTTGCGGTGAGTCTCTTTCGGAATTCAATGTTTCTTGGTCAATGCTTGAGCTTTCATTCGCAGGAGGGCTCACTTTGTTCACATGCGGTTCATCATCCTTTGCACTTTCTGTCATGAAAACTATGAAACTGTCATCATCTTTGTCGTCGTCGTCGTTATCATCGTCATCGGAAGATGACAAATCTTTGTCGTGAATCTTCCACTGCACAGAAGATTCTGTAGTTTCAACAGTATTTTTTTCAGATTTGGAAATTTCGTGATTCGTCCCATTTTGTACAACATGTTCAGGTGTACAAGCAGCTTCTATCCAAGAATGGTAATATCTAACAATATTCTCATGATTTAGCCTTGAGAGTAGTTTCACCTCTCTTTTAATTTTACGATTTAGTTGTTTATTGGAAGAATCGAGAGGTATTTTTTTCAAGGCGTACACTCTGGAGTCGAGCTTATTTTTCACCTTCCACACATGTCCAAATCCTCCTTTACCCAGTTTTTTCAAAATATCGAATTCTTTGCAAAGTCGTGAACCTTGAATTGCATCATCGCCTAATGAGTCTTCCAAGGTATCATCATTATCGTCTTCCTTAGGTAGCATGCCTATGGTTGACACATGGGCCAGGAAAGGATGAGATAACAGCTGTTCAGCAGACCACCTTTCCTGCTCATCATGTAACAAGCATTTTTGTAAGAAATCTTTAAAAGTTGGATTAAGATCTTCTGGCACAGTAACATGTGCACCCTTAGCAGAAGGATCAATAAAAGATATCAACAATACACCTAAGCGATAAATATCCCCTTTCTTCCCCCCTTTGCCAATAGTTGGAGGGTATATATTTATTTCTTCTACGTTGGCTAGAGATCTATATAAATCATATAAACGTTTGTCTAAACTATAATCTGTCATTCGTATGATTCCATTTCTGTCGACAAATAAGCTGGAAGCTCGCAAGTTTTTATGAACTATAGAGTTATCGTGAAGGCACTTTAGAGCTTCAAGAATTTCCCGCGTGTAATGTTGTATTTGGGGCATAGTAAGATGAAGAGTCTCACACATGTACGACAAAGTACTACCAGCTATAAACTCCTGAAGAATATAAATAGTGATTTTTTCTTTTTTAAAAATACAATTTATTCCTAAATAATGTACAAGGTGCTTTGATTCAATTTGTCTGAATGCTTTAAACTCTTGCTCAATGGATTCTAAATTTTTACGATAAACAGCCTGTTCTTTTTGTAATGCCTCCCACTCTTCGCCTTTTAATTTGTGATTAACATTAAACTGCAGCGTCCACTTTATGACTGCTGTAAGGTTTCCAGTAGCACTATCCATTCCACCGTAAGTAACACAACCTCGATCGTTATGATTCAGGCATCGTCCGCACACAATGGTAAATTCTTTTTTCCCCATAAATTTGAGCTTCGAGTTTAACATTTCCTTGCACTCATCCTGAAGCTCGATTTCCGTACAAAGCTCTTTTCCAATGGATGTGCTCCTACTCCTCTTTCGTGACATGGATTCTTTCCTTGTCCGCATTTCGGCAGCAGCAATGTTTAGATGCATTGCGCTGGGTTCGTCAGCAAATCGCGTTCGTTTATTTGCATCTCTGAGAGCTTCCATCTTGCGAAGCTTCTCCTGTTCAATGGCTAAAAGAATTTGCTGTTGTTTCTGCTTAAGCTCTATGTTCTCTTTTTCCAATTTCTCGGCTTCTTCCAGCTGTTTTTTAGTATTATTGGAAAGCATCTCTTCGAAAAAAGATGGATACCGAGGTTTCTTATGATTGTAAAGGAATGCCCGGGAATGACAAACTAATTCTAGAATAACTTCGCCTCCAACTAACTCTTTGGCTTTGTCGATTAACTCATCTTTCAGTTTTGACAAGTTTTCATTGGATATACCTTTCGAATTTCGAATATCGATAAAAGGACAAGACTTTGGATAGTTCTCGGAGCATCTAATATATAAGTCTACTTTTAAATCGTTATTTTTGTCAGCAGTCATGCTTTCTTCCGGAAACACGGTAATGATCATTTCAAGCGGTTTCCATTTTAGCATGCCTGCGTGCTTCCTCAAATCTTTGACTTCATTGAAATAAATGGATGAAATCGAGAGAAGTTCATTCTCCTGACGCTCCCGAAAGCTTTGATCTGAACTCATGATGACATCGAGACACCTGCAAATGGAAAAATCCCAAATTAAAAGACTTATTAAAGCATTTTCAGATTCATGCTGAAATTTTGATCAATAATTGAAAACAAGCATGTCACAAGCAATGGATTAATGAAGTTTCAGAGAGCACGAATTAATGTTTTCTTTCTAAAATTTCTCCACTATTATCAGCCCTACTTCAGTGAAAATGTTACTCGAAGCGATTATTTAAATAACTTTTCCAGCAATTCTGATCTGATAGGAGACTTACTCGTATGCCCTTTCATGAGTGCTTACATTAACATTCCCAAATATGAAAATAATTTTATTAAAATAATACATACAACAGTGGCCCGAGTTCGTCACGGTTAATTCTAAACTACGCCAATACTAATGCGCAATGGAAGACAATGACATTGATATTTAATTGTTCGCTGTTGGGAAACATTGACATTAAAGCGATGTCTATTCCAGGATTGAATTACAAAAAAAAAAAAAAAAAAGAGTAAGTTACACAGATAAGTTATTAGAACAAATTTTTAAAAAATATATAGGAAAAAAAAAAAACTTTGTAAAAGGAGCTAGTGAATTCACTAAATGCGAAGAAACATTTTTAATTATTTATTCACACACTATTTTTTCCCAAACTATTTATTCATAACAAATGAACAAGAAAGGCAGAATATTTTGAATCCGGGCAATGGTAAAAGGAATGCCACAGCCTACAGTATTTCTAGAATAAATTTTAATTGTTTCAGTTTTCATATCTAAAGTATTAAATGAAGAATTTATGCATATGGACAGTGTTTACAATCTATGAATTACAGCTACTTAAAATTTAATAAACCGAGTTTATTTTTAAAAGGACATTTCGTTGATAATTCAACTGAAAAGAAAAAGATCATTTCTACGGATTTATTTTCTCATCGTTTCTACTTGAGGGGGTGGGTGGGGAAGAGTTAACCAAAAAGTACATTAACATGATTTTTTAAAGATCACATCCATTTTGTACCTTTTTAAAATAAAAAAAACTGAATTCAAAATATATGTTATATTTTTCTCTTTTCATAACATAACTATGAATGAATCATTTCGGTCTGCAAACTGTATCGATAACTAGAATTTTTTACGCAATTAATAAATAAAGTAATTAAAAACAATTTTTGGTTCCAATATAATTTAAATTTCCATTTTTCAAAATTAGCAGCTTCCATAGTTGTACACAGTTTTACTATTTTTGAAAGTATACATTTTTGAAATATTTTCTCAAATATGGTAGCATTTTACAAACCAATAAAATATACATCAAACTTAAAACATCATCAAAACCTGAAACCACTTTAATTTAAAAAAAAAAAAAAAGCATTTTCAAAATCCATAATAATAAAAACAAGAATGCAAATAATGAGCTTGAAAGAGAAATTAACTTGAAACTGTTATTGCTAAAAAAAAAAAAGTAGAATGATTTTTCAATAATAAAACAAAAAACAAACTGAAGGTGACAAAGACTAAGAATTTTTAAAATTTTAATTTTATATTGCAGGTTAAGCAATGAATGCACGTAACATATTCATTGTTGTAATCTTGCGGCGACCAATCTCATCATATTCGTCAGTGATCGACCTTACATCTGGACAAGAATCTCATTACGGATAGCAGGACCTGAGTGAAAGGGCAAGCAGCATGTCTAATTCTCATAAACACTGACCTTTTAAAAAGTCTGATCTCCTGGAAACCAAAAACACGCCCTGCACCAGATCCTTAAATTTCATGTCCCGTGGTTTTGGAAAATGCATGACCAATTTCATCCCACACAAAATTTCCGAAGAGAAGGGACATCAGATATCAGCTAAACATTTGACGAGAATGTTGTGTCGAGGACAATGTATTACTTTTTCAGGCATGCAACTAACATGAAAAAAAATCTCATAATTGTATTGCAAATGTAAGTATAACCAGCACTTCATCTAACTCAGTAAATATAATCTTTAATATTTAAATTAACTACAGTAAATTAGTGTAAATACACAGGAGGTATTTCTAGGTATCCTATAATATAAATTCAACATACTCAAACAAAGCAATCAAAATCTCAACAATCTATAATAATTACTTATATATATATATTTATCTTATAAGGAAGACATGCCGAGAAACACTGCCGATAACTGTAGACCCCGGTTGCTCCTCTCAAAATTCGGCAGATCCAACGAATAGACCACCTGCGTCAAGGCGACTCAGAAACGGCGCTTTTCTGGCGTGCTAGAGAACATTTGAGGCAATAACTTCGGTCACTTCTTTACTCGATTTTACTTTCTATGTTTATATTTGCCTTGCCATTGTAAATAAAAAAATATATAAGAAAGGATCCCGTTTTGAACTTATTTGTGTACAGCGTTTGGCAACAGAGTAACAGGTCAATTTAAAAGTCCCCGGCCTGACACATAGATGGCGCTACTAGAATTAAATCCATATGTTTTTTAGTTAGCCCTAACCCCTCAAAAGATGCGTGTATAAATTTGACAGCTGTCGGATCATTAGTTTGTGAATTATAGCATTTTGAGTGAAGCAACTTTTGTTCTTGTGAAAAAAATGGATAAAAAGGAATTTCGCGTGTTGATAAAATATTGCTTTTTGAAGGGAAAAAATACAGTTGAAGCAAAAACTTGGCTTGATGCCGAGTTTCCGGACACTGCCACAGGAAAATCAACCATCAAGGATTGGTATGCTAAGTTTAGAAGTGGTGAAATGAGCACCGAAGACGGTGGACGCCCCAAAGAGGTTGTTACCGACGAAAACATTAAAAAAATCCGCAAAATGATTTTGAATGACCGTAAATTGAAATTGAATGGAATAGCAGACACTCTAAAGATATCAACTGAACGTGTACATCATATCATTCACGAATATTTGGGTATGAGAAAGCTCTGTGCAAAGTGGGTGCAGCGCCAGTTCACTTTTGACCAAAAACAACGACGAGTTGATGATTCGGAGCAGTGTTTGAAGATGATCAAGCGTAATAAACCCGAGTTTTTGCGTCGATATGTGACAATGGATGAAACATGGCTCCACCATTTCACTCCGAAGTCCAATCGACAGTCATCCGAGTGGACTGCACACGATGAACCCGCTCCAAAGCGTGGGAAAACGCAAAAGTCGGCTGGCAAGGTTATGGCGTCTGTATTTTGGGATGCGCATGGAATAATTTTCATTGACTACCTTGAAAAAGGAAGGACCATCAACAGCGACTATTACATAGCGTTATTGGACCGTTTGAAGGACGAAATCGCCGTAAAACGGCCGCATTTGAAGAAAAAGGAAGTGCTTCTTCACCAAGACAATGCACCGTGTCACAAGTCAGTGAAAACGATGGCAAAAATCCATGAATTGGACTTCGAATTGCTTCCTCATCCACCGTATTCTCTAGATCTGGCCCCCAGCGACTATTTCCTGTTCTCAGATCTCAAAAGAATGCTTGCTGGGAAGAAATTTTCGTCGAATGAAGAGGTGATCGCCGAAACTGAGACCTATTTTGAAGCAAAAGACAAATCGTACTACAAAAATGGTATCGAAAAGTTGGAGGGTCGCTATAATCAGTGTATCATCCTTGAAGGGAATTATGTTGTATAAAAAAACTAATTTTGCCAAAAAAATGTGTTTTACTATGGTAGGCAGGGGATTTTTCAATTGACCTGTTTCGTGAGATTCATTGGCCAATGAAAACCATGCGTATCAAACAACGAAATGAATTTTTCAACAACAAAAAAGCAACACCTTAATCTGTTGAGATTTAGATAAGAGAACAAAAAGCATTTGTCACTTTGACCAATTTCACTTTTTGCATGTCTTGTGAGGGACACTGCTAACACAAATTTCAAAACCCCAGAAAATGTTTAAAACTACATTCTCAGATGGCTCATGAGAAACTACGAAATCTAAAAAGCTATACGAGTAAAGCGCCATCATTTAAAAGTTTTGTAATTAATTTAGCCCAAAACTTTTTTGACAATTTGTCAAATATTTACAAGTCTAATTTGAAATTAAAAAATCTGTGACCCAGATCGTAATCTTATAAGGCCAAGAAATATTCCACTTACAAATTCTCATTATCCACATTGAAAAACTTTGTAAAAAAATACCTTCTCAACTTTCTCTTCAATTCCGTCATTTTATTGGATTATAGTTCTTTTCACACATTGGTTTAAATTCACCTCTTGCGCATTTCTATCACGAATTTCTACACCGAGAAAAGGGATCGTTTGCAAGACAAAAAGTGTCTGCAGGAATAGTTCCGACGACGTTTGCAGCAGCATGGACTAACTGTTCGGCGACCATGGCTTCGGCTACCCTTGACGTTGCATCCAAACAGGAGCGTTTTCAATGGTGTGATGAACGACGAACTTGGAAACAGTAATGGCCTGACGTCATCTTTTTAGACAAATCCAGATTCTCCATTCCGAGTGTGCCTTCTATTGGGAACACATCTATGGAGACTCTTAAGCCTAACGTGGACGCTGCGGTGCCCACCGACGCTATGGATACGGGGACAGTGACTCCAGAGAACGCAACTCCGGTTACGTCACCAAAGGACATTTGTGACACCATTACCTTACTCATAAAGCAAGAAAAGGTACTCCAAGATAGAATTGGATACTTAAACAGCTTTATCTTTACAGAAGAGGCAGACCCAACAACAAGAGGAGGCCCGATGACAGAACTTCAAGCGCAGTGTATGACTGCAGAAGAAAAACAAAAAAAGGATAACAGATGAGATGAACTTGGTTTCTCTTTACAGCTAAAAATTGTTCGAAACACAAAAAAATACGATCAAAAACATCCGCAAAAGAATGGCGGAATCATGTAATCTTAATGAAAAAACTAATGTCGTCCCGGCCACGGCCAGTATTACTAGGGCTCCTAAAGCCCAACGCGTCACTGACGCAAAAGGTTTCCAACTGCTAAAAAGCCTACATCAATTAATAACTATAAAAACCAAATAGGCAATAGCTTCGATGCATTTGCGACAATTGATCCCAATGAGGCAGACCCCCCCAAGCCACCTAAAATACAACCGGTAATGCTCAGACTTACCGAAAATTACAATATTATTATCCAGGCAATCAACCGGGAATACCCGTCGTCAGCATGAAAGCTATTGGGTCAGTACATAAAAGAGACCCTAGACTCAAAAGATGACCACAGAGGTATCACTAGACCGTTAACCACATTAAAGGCCGAATATTACGTCATTCAACCAATTCATGAGCGACCTTTGAAGGTTTGAGTCAAAGGACTTCCGTTCCATGCAGAAATAGAGGATATGATGGAAGACCTTGTACCAAAGGTATAAAAATTCAAATAATGGCTCAGCTAAAGCAGCTGAAAACCAAATTCCCACTTCCCATTTTATGGTTGAAATCCGTAGGGGAGACGATGCCCTGGAAATATATAAAATACAAAAGATCATGCATATAGTAGTATGATCATCGTAGTTAAAATAGTTCCATTTAAGAGAAAACAAGGAACTACGAAGTGTTACAACTGCAATTATTTTAATCATTCTTCAAAGAATTGCAGAATGAATTCAAGACGCCTAAAGTGCGGAGAAAATTACCGCACTGGCGAATATGAGATCAAGGAAAAGTTAGAAAACTCGTTATGCATAAATTGCTATTCTAACCACATGGTCTCTTGGCAGGGATGCCCGCAGTTTCCTAAAGAGAAACCAGCTAAAGGCTAATCAACCTAGAAAACTGAAAATAGAAATCTACCTACAACAAGACCAGTTTCAGCAAAAACATTTGCAAACATTTGTAGTAATAAAATCTCTCAAGAGAAAGCGCCACAAAAAACTCAAAGGTCAGCCGAAGCCAAACACCAGTTTCAACCGGCTAAAGCCCCCACAACTACATATAAAAATACCCCAGGAAACTTTAATTTTCTAACAGCAATAGCTGAACTACAAAACCTTTTTAATAAATTTCCAAAACTTTTCAAAGCTTTAAACATTATGTTGAAAGCGACCTTGACAAGCTAATCATTTTTATAATGGGTGTAGTCGCGACGCCACTCACCAGTAATAATTAAAATTCACCCTTCTCGGTCTCAAACTAGTGTATTGGAATGCCTTAGGAGTAAAGTTCCATGATGTTGAATTAAGGAACTTTATATAGTTAAACACTCCCCTGATTTAATTCTACTTCAAGAAACACATCTTGGACCAAGTATGAGATTCTCCATATCAAATTACATCACTCACAGAGACCCTCCACAACAAATAGCCTATACTTCGGCACTGTTTTTAGATTCCCTCGGATCCCATGATCAAATTGATTAGAAGACTTTCCGTGACAAGTGGTTCTCGAACCCCTTCAAATAGTGACTGAAGTCTTGAGCATTACGACAGAGACACATTGAAAACTCTGAATTGTTGACATTGACGCATTTCATATTGGTTATTTAAAAAATATTGGATCCCTTTTTGCAATTCCCACGAACTTTTATTTTCACAGCTTGTAATTGATGCTGACAAGCTTTAACTTTCAAATTTCCCCTTAAATTGACTGAAAGTCTCTGACTGTTTTACCGATAATGAATTCAAAGCTATTGGAGAGAGATGAAAATTTTGGCGACTATTAATATTACGGCAGGCTATATTCTGGAATCTTCAGCTTGCTTTAAGTTATGTGGTTCAAGAACATTACTTCGCCTATAACGATGTCTATTCAAACTAAAATTATTTCTCCAATTTTGAAATAACTCAGTACTGTTCTTATTTTCATTTAAATGACGCATTTCATAATGTGAAAGTACTTGAAAAAGTTGAATTTTTCAGACCGGTTTACGGACTTCGAGATAGTCCAGATTGGAGTTGACATTCTCAACATTATATGTTGTATTAACTCAGCCTCTGGTACTAATAAATTTAGCCAAAGCGCAATTTTTAAAATATAATACACGAAATCTGTCAGAGATTGATTCTGCCGTTGTTTAGCAGAGTAGAATTCTGCTTTAAGCGCGTACGGTTACGCACTACAGGAAATGCATATTTTAGTGCAGTTAATACTTTTTCAAAGTCTGTTGATTCTCCTTCCATTAAAGATGCCCTGATCACATTATACCAATCACGTGCTCTGCCTCTTAAGGTATCCGTACACCTTTAAAACGTCATTTTTGTCAAAATTTTCGATTTTCTAATTTTAACATCAGTTTAAATTTTAAACTTTTTTCTTTCTAATAGTGTTTGAATTTTGCTTATACCTTATTTAGAACTTAAGTTACAGGGATTTGAATTTTACTCGTTAGCTGATTTTTGAAACCGGAAGTGCATTTCTGCAGACAGGAAGTTAAAAGAAATGTTTGTTTACATTTTTATTTTTCGAAATATCTTTTATATGTACAATGGTACAAAATAAATAAATTTTAAAACATGAATCTGAATTTTCAGAATGTTTGAAAATACATTTGGCAACAGGTTTTTAAATACATTTTTATCTTGAATCTGGCAAGAAAAGTGAATCGTTATTGTTTGTTTACATCTGTTTTGGTTTCTGTTCTCATTCTTATAAGTTTCTGATTAAGATTGTTTTTATTGTTGAAAAGCTCAATTTTTTTCGTTTAAAATGGGAAATTCAAAAAGGAGAATTAGTGTTAAAAGAAAAAGACAATTTCGTGGTAATGGTTTTACCAAAAATGATAGCAAAAATAGTACTGTAACTGCTAATGCCAGTGCTTCAAAATTGAACCTTTCTGCCATTCTAGATGAAGAAATTGCTGAATATGAAAATAAACCGCTAACCGGCAACAGAATTATTGACATAGAACTCCTTCTATGCTCAATTTTACAACTTTGTTGCCCCAAATGCTTCCACGATGGTTTGCTGTTACATGAAGACTCGAGGTATGGATTGTGCTCAAGTTTTGCAATAAAATGTAAGCATTGTGACTTTTGCACAGGATTTTCCAGCTCGAAGAAAACATTAAACTATCCTGAGGTAAATGCAAGATTTGTTTATGCCATGAGACAAATTGGGAAAGGTTTTTCTGCTGCATATAAATTATGTGCAACATTAAATTTACCCAGGCTCAGTAAAACTGCATACACCAATCATGAGAATAAACTTATGTCTGTGATTTCAGAAGTAAGTGAACTGTCGATGCAAAAGGCAGCTAAGGAAGTTTTGAATATTCATTCATCTAAAAATAAATTAGCTGAATGCGGTGTTTCTGTCGATGGAACATGGCAGCGTAGAGGTTACACTTCTATGAATGGGTGTGTTGCTGCTTTGTCAATCGACACTGGCAAAGTAGTGGACATTGAAATAATGTCATCATATTGTCCGACCTGCAGAAAGCTTTCGAAAATGCCTAAAGGTATTGTATCCGAGACGCTTGAAGCAGATCATGTGAGTCGAAGCAATTTTAAAGGTTCCTCATTAAAGATGGAAGCTGTTGGCGCAAACAGGATCTTCAAACGATCAATTGTGAAACGAGGTTTGAAGTATTCACACTATTATGGAGACGGGGATTCTAAAGGCTTCATCAGCGTGAAAGACACATATGGGAAAGATAGCGTAACTAAACTGGAATGCATTGGGCATGTTCAGAAAAGAGTAGGTGCGAGATTGCGCAAACTGAAATCCAAAAATAAAAGTTTATCTGGTAAAGGTAAACTTACCGATTCGTTTATTGACAGATTGCAAAATTACTATGGAATTGCTGTTCGAAGTAATGTAGGCAATCTACTCAAACTTCAACAGAACGTCATTGCAGCCTTGTACCACTGTGCATCGAGTGGCAAGAAACCCATGCATGGACAGTGCCCTATCGGGAAAGATAGCTGGTGTTATTATCAGCGAGCACTGTCATGCGGCAAAAAGCCCAAAGAAAAATATAATGGCTTATCCAATGATGTATTAAATTTAATTAAACCTACATATTTAGAACTGTGTTCTAAAGAACTTCTGTCAAAGTGCCTTCATGGTAAGACACAGAATGCCAATGAATGTTTTAATGGCATAATTTGGCAGAGGGTACCGAAAGAGGTTTTCGTGTGCCTTAAAATTTTAAAATCTGGTGCATTGGATGCTGTTATACAGTTTAATGATGGGTACAAGGGCTGTGTTGAAATTTTAAGGAAATTAAATGTAACGCCTGGTTATTTTACCTTAAAATCTTACAAACACCTTGACAGTTGTCGAATTTTTGATGCTGCACGTCATTCAACACCAAATGTAAAGCAGCGTCGAAAAATACTCAGAGCTCTTAGGAAAAAAAAATTAATGTATTAGAAAGCAAAGAAGGTGTTATATATAAATCAGGGGCATTTTAAATATATTTTATTATGTTTATTATTAAAAATTGCAATTGAAAGTTTGTTTTTGATTTTTCTCAAAATGAGTTTTCTTGACATATTTACATATGGCAACGTAGATATCAGAAAAAGTTATGAACCAAATTAATTGAAATTTTGCAAGTGTCTTCCTTATACAATTTTTAAGGACCCCTACCACTTTCATGATTATAAAATTGATATATTTTTAGTAACAAAGGTGTAAATCATGTATTGTTGTAACTTTTTTATGATTTTTCATTGTTATTTGACTCGAAACTCAATAAAAATTATTGTAATAAGATTTTCATCATGAAAGTAGTACCAGCCCCAAAAAATGTTATGATGAATAAGATAAAAGTTACAGAATAATGATATTTTTGTTTACTTTTGAGTTATGAGCGTTATTCTAATAATCAATTTATGTACTATTTTCACTATGTTTTTCACTCCAATTTTTTTTTTTTTTTGATTTAAAAGCAAATTATTAAATGTGTTTTTCATAGTTTTAGGTTATATTTTAGCATAAAAAAGTATTTTTATAACAAATATCAATGTATTTCAAAAAATTTTCTTCGAAGGTGTACGGATACCTTAAATGATTGTGTAAATATGCGCAATGTAATTCAGATGGAATTTGATAGAAGGTAATATTATTATTGACACTGTAGAAATTCAATTACATTTCTTGATCCATTAAAATACTTAATCGGAAAAATTAATACTCCGGGTAGGGATCTTACTCCAGGGGTGGGAACGGTTGGGCGCCACTGTAACGAACGATTATTTCTATCCGACTCTAGTGCCAAGTTCAATTAAATGTAACTAACTCTAAAAGTCAATAACTGCTCCAAAGACACGTAAGTCTAATCCAACTCAACTACTTACTTATCAATTACTATAATATAATGGGTTATGGATCTCTTTGGACTCTATGGTTAGCCCATCAATTTAAATATCACTGAAATAATATGCTCTAACCAAACCCTTCCAGTTGGGGTTGCTTTTCTCCGACAAATCCTCTGCGACAGCAATAACCAGTAACTACTCTTGATATTATTGGCTTCTTGTTAGAACTATACTCAGGGTTAATCACACTCTCTCCTCTAAATTTCACTTTACTTATATATCACCATATCTGAATTACTCCACTTTATTTCCACCTACATAACATAATCACGTTTCATTTGGGTTGGGAAGAAATTGTTATTTCATGTAATCAATCTCAATTAAAGTTCCCAAGGTTAGTGAAGAGAAAATCGCGAATAGCCTAATGTTTCAAGCTCTTGCAAATTCATTAAAATCTTTTAAGGCATTATTCATGACTCTTTGAAAAATGCGGCCTTTTGCAGTCCAAATGGCTGAACTTTAAACTGGTATTCAGCGCGGTATGTTTTAAATTATGTATACTCTTTGCTTTGTTCTTTCATTGGAATTACCCGATATCCTTTTATTAAATCCAAGGTTGTTAGCCATTTCTATGCTATACATCAGATCAACAGCATTTTCAGATGGAAAATCATGTGGTTTTGTGACGGCGTTTAAAGTTCGATAATCTACACATAGTTGTAGACTACCATCCTTCTAGCAAACACAAACTATAAGATGTACAGTGTCTGTATTATTCTCTTCTATTAATCCAGCATTTAACAACTCTTCTACTTTCTCGACGACTTTTTTCTTAAAAGCTTCCGGAATTCTGCATATGTATAGCTTCTTTCTTTCCACATTAGGTATCAAACAAATCTTGTGTTCTTCGATCTTTGCCATTTTCAGCCTGCGCATAAATAATGCTTGATGTTTGTTAATAATCGAAATTATTTTCCCTTTCTGAAGTTCACTTAAGTGATCTAAGTTCATCTTGTTATTTACTTCCATATTCTGCAAAGGTATTGAATAATTGTTGCAACTTCTCCAAATTCTTCTTCATTTTCAAAAATAACTCCAATCGTTTTAACTCTTGCTCGGAATTTTCGGATTTTGTTCATATGAACATGCCTTTTCCTTCCATCAGATAACTTGATCAAGTAGGAGTGCGGCGGATAATGCTTGACAATTTCCTTCCCTATCCAGCGAGTATATAATTTATTGTTCGAATCAGGGATCAGTAAATATACTATATCTCCAGGTAAAAAACATTTTAATGATGTTCTTCTATTAAATGAGATTGTAAGAGTATAAGACTGTTGTTTTCTCTCAGCAAATATTTTCACTTGCTCAGCGCTCTGCTCCGAACGTAATTTTAGCGCTTGCAAATAGTCCACTGCGAATTGACCTACATTTGTACGTAAGGGAATCTCTCCACATCACGACGACTTGCTAAAGGTCATCTTGCCTGTCCTCCAAACATGAGCTGAAAGGGTGAAATACCTGTGGTACAGTTAGAGACTTCACAGGCATTTCAGCGGCCATTCGTAATTTTACTCTTGCAGATAGTCCACTGCGGATTGACCCACATTTGTAAGTAAGGGAATCTCTTAACTTCACAAGAAGCAGCTGTTTAGGACTTCTCATTTCAGATTAGTCAATATAATAGTGAAATAAAGATGTTCCTAAAATTAAACAAAAAAGACATGAGGGGAGGTAATTAAACTTCAAAACATCTTTTAAAAAATGAAAGGGCTCAAATATTGGCAACTCGGATGAGCTCTGTGAAACTCATTTAGAATATACTCATGAATCTGCTTTGGAAAAAGAATTAAGGTCAATATAGATGCATGACAAAAATAAAAATGACAACATATTGTTCCATTACTTATGTTTGTCAATTCCTTAATACAAGTAATGTTCATAAATTGTTTAACAGAAAATCTTGAAATTTTTCTAAGAATCGTGATCAGGACATTTCCATGATTCACTTTCAGATGTACATTTCCTGTGTCAAGGTTCAGTTTTCCTATTGGTGTGGTGTGAAAGTCTGGAGGGAGACAGCTCAGGTGTCATCATTGTCACTTGACTGAATTTCAAAATAACGAAGTCCATTGCACTGACCTTTTTGTTTATTAACATTGCACTCAGAAGCAACAATCAATCCAGATGAATATATAATTGATAGGAAAATATTCAATAGTTTTAATGAACATGTGTGTTCAGATTTCTTTAATATATTGCAAGACTGTAATGGACAGCAAATGCTAAATTCTAAATATTTGAATCTTCAAATTTCCTCATACTTCATTTCAATTCTTCTTTAGAACACTTAACACATTTTACCTTTATGTCAAGAAACATTCATTGATTGTTGTAACTATATAACACATCAATCAATAACTCCCAAGACTAACATTGAAAACAACATTTTTTTTGCAAAATTTTTTTTTATTCATCAACATAACACCTTTTGTTAATCATCGACTCGTTGCTGTTTTTGTTCCATCGAAAGCAATCGCGGCACCCACTTGGAAAAAACCTTTTTCACTTCACTTCAAAAAACCTTTTTCAGTAAATACACTTCCATATGATATCTGTGTCATCTCAGCAATCTCACGGAGCTTCACTTTACGATCTTTCATTATAATTTTTGTCACTTCACTCACATTTTCCGGTGTAACGGCTTCCACAGGTCTACCCGAGCGTACCGCGTCATTTGTGTCGGTACGACCACGTTTAAACTCGGCAAACCACCGACAAATCGTTGCTTTTGATGGACAAGAGTCCGGGTAACATTTTTCAATCCATTGCTTCGCTTGCACGGTGTTTTTACCCATTAAAAAACAATGTTTTATCAGAACATGAAACTCGGTTTTTTTCCATTTTTTAAACAAACTACAAAACGACTTTACTCCAACCTCGATAACTCAGCTGTTTCTGGTCCGATCGACTTAAAATTTTGACACGTTTCAAGCAAAGGTTAGTACTCTAGAAAGACCTGGTTACTGGTTTACTACGAGCGCCATCTCTGGGTTAGTCTCGGGAGTTATTGATTGATGTGTTATAATTAAGATGAAAGAATATTTATTTACTTTACAGCATCTAATATTACAGAAATTGTTCTATCAAAACATTTTTGAGAGAAATTTTATGAGAAATTGTTGTCCATATTGTTGGATGAACAAACTGGAATAAATAAAAACATTACAAAGAATTGTTTTCATGAATATATAATCAGCTACTCTGTTTGAAGAATCTTCATGAAATTTTAATTTAAACTCATAACTATTTCTGACAAATTAATTTCTTATATCTAAAGAATTAATTCCATTTTTTTTCTGTTTCATATTAATACTATTTAAGATTTAGTATTTCTTCCAGTACACAAACACTTTATTGTCAAGTAAATATTTTAGAAGGATAAATTGAAGGCACAAAAGACATCTGAATAACATGACTTTATAAACAAACTAAAAGCATCTACACTTGGCTGAGATATAAAGCTATATATTCTCAGAATGAGAATATATGGCTTTATATATTACAATAGAATATTCCAGAACTCTGCTCAAGAAACATAAGGAATATTCTGGAATGTGCAAGAAATTATAATGAAAAAACAGAGAACAATTAAATTTCATTTAAAAACAATACATTTTTTTAAGTATGAAGCATTATCACATTTAAATTTAAGCATAAAAATCAGATAAAAAAATTTATTGAATACTCTCCAAAAATGCATCTTTCTCCTACATCAAATAAATATTTATTACATGTTTATAAACATTTATATATATATATATATATATATATATATATATATATATAATAATAATTAGAATTATATATATATATAATTCTAATTATTATTTCAAATAATTAAAAGATTGAAAAAGGACATATTTGTCTTGACTATTGACCTACTTGAAAGTGCACATATATTAAAATGTTGCCATGCAATTGAAAATTCACTATCAAAAGTACTGTATGATCAGAGAATGCAAATTAAAAACTCTGTATTTCACTAGAGAGATTGATACAAATATGAAAACATTTAACTGTCCACTAATTGTTCAAAAAAAAAAATTACAGGCTAACATTTCCTTGTTTAGAAGAGAATATCAATCAGTTTTTAATAATACAGAGATGTTCTTCTTATTGCACAATAAGGATTGGTACAAAATATATACAACAAAACTGCTCTTTAGTAATGAAAACTTCCAACACTGTGAATTTTATTGTCATTATATTTTGCAGTACCACTTATTCAACCATTTTAATATAGTAAAAATTTATACTATATGAAATTCTTTATTTAAAAAAATTTATATGTGATAGGTAACTTTTTCGAAAAGAATTATTTTTTTTTTTTTTTTTAAAATTTAAAAAAAAAAAAAAAAATACTCAAAAATCTTACTGGGTTTAATTAGCAATCCATTAATAAACAAGAGGCACATGGAATGCTAGATATAAATTCAAATGATAGGTAAGATACAATACCTGGAATACTTGTTTAAAGTGGAAAAATGAAACACTGGAAAAAAAAATCCAATTCCACTGCTTTAAGAGTGAAATAGATACTTATACAACTAATAACATTAAGAGTGTGTATAAATATAATTAAGTAAACTTCTTATACAACAAACTACAATGCCTCAGAGTTACACATTTCTTAAGCGATTAACCTTTAATAGATGAACTTGGATATATGTACTTCAATTGTTAGATGTATTATGTTGAATGCTACGATATAATCTGACACACGAAACATGATTTTAAGTTGGATCCTCACTGCATTCAGAAGTTTGATTTAAGCAGCAATTATTAATTTCAATAATTTGTATGATACTGTTTAGAAAATAAAGAGAGAGAGAAAATATTTTTTTCATTAGTTATTGGGATTAAGTTACAGGAGTGATGCAATGTTTTACACTTCTACCAAGAAATTATACAGTATCAATATCTTATTTAAAGAGAGAAAGTTTATAAGTAGATAATTTTAAACCGTATTGCAATATCATTTAGTAAATTCATTCCTGTTGATAAATCAGTGGCAGCCTGTAACATTCTATACATTGGCTATCAAAAGGTAAACAAAGATGTTGTGCAGTATATTTATTAAATAAAGACAAGAAACAGTACATAATTATGAAGGAAATTCTATATTGACATCTGCATAGTGAACTGCTTTGAGAAGTGGCACACTCATCTGATTGACATTATGTTCTAGTTAGAACACTATGTTAATAGTTCTTACTGGAGTGCACACTCAATAAAAAAAAAAGTAATTGTAAAAATTTAATAAAAATGTGCAAAGTATACATGGAACAGAAATGCAAAACATAACCACTTCTGCAGTTTGCACGGTAATACTGGGTTAAGTACATTCAATTTTATAATTTAGTCATTAAGAATATGTAGGGTGATTATAATTAAAATAGCATTTTCAAAAAGCAGTAAAAAAAAAAACCACCAATCAGAATGACCTTATATTTCATCTGAGAACTGGTGAAGCAATGAGAATTTGTTTCACAAAAGAAAAAATAGTTCAAAAGTGGACCAACAGATGGCACTGTACTCTTCATAAGAGGCTAAAAACAATATAATGTAAAAGATATCCAATTTTAAGATGCTAATTAAAAGATGTAACATGCACACAGCACATTACACATGTGATAATAAGGCTAACATGCAGCTCCTGTTGTTCTGCCTCTGAGAAGGTAGTCATAATTTTATCATTGAAGGATCAAACTCTTCTAGAAACTTTTTTACTAGAATGGTGACTGCATGGCAATTGCATTGTAGAAATTCCAGACATTAAAGGGTTTAAGAAGCAGCTCTAGCCCAATGACTGCATTTAGTCTGAAGAAAATGATTGATAAATTTGAAGAGACGGATCCATTTGACGTGAAATTTGGCAGAGGGAGGAAATCAATTGCTTCGACATCAGAGGAGGATGTGGCTACAGCATTGGGGAAAGTGTAAAACAGTGCTTTGGGAAAGTGCAGTGCATGAGAAATTACCCAAACTTTAGGCATGCCTGTCAGCACGACTCATCAAATTTTATGATACATCCTGAAATGCTATCCATTCAAAATTAAATATGTTTAAGAGTTGGTTCCTGATGAAGAGAAAAGCTTTTGTCCTGCAATTTCTTGCTTGAATTAAAGTTGACGATGAATGGCCCAGGTACACTTTGTGGACAGTCAAAGTCCATTTCCATCTCCAAGATTCTGTAAATACTCAAAATTACAAAATATGTGCAAGAGAGAATCAATTCCAAATGCAACCATTGCTTTATCATTCTAAAAAGGTCATTGTGTGGTGCAAGTTTACAGCAGCATTTGTCATTGGCCTTATCTTTTTCGAGGAGATTAGTCCTTCAGATATTGTCAGTGGCATAGTCAACAGGACACATTATTAATCTCTGTTGTGCAACAGCTCATTCGAGATATGCAATAGTACAACAGCACACATTTTATGCAAGATGATGCTCCTCTACACAGTTCAAATCCAGAGAAGAAGCTGCTCAACACGCATTTTGGAAATGACAGAAATGTCAGTAAACTTTTCCCAACAGCCTGGCCACTTCAATCACTTGACCTGATCCCTTGCCACTTATGTCTGTGGAGTTACCTAATACATAATGCGAATGGGGCTCTGATTGCGAACTTTGCTGAGTTGAAAACATGCATTATGCAACAAATTCACAACATCACAATTAATACATTACGATCAATTACGGAACATACTGTTTTGTGCTTTCAACTTGTGGCACAAAACTGTGGACAGCATATTTAACATTTCTTAAGAAAGGGGTAACAACTTATTCATGACTTCCTTTTCTTGATGGTTTCATTACTTTTTGCTTTCCCTACAGTTTTTGGCCTACGGACAATTAAAAAGTGATTTTTTCCGATCCGCTGTGGCATTACCTTATCATGATGGATGTGTTTTGAACAATAAGTGTCACAACAACATATCCCATCTTTTACAGCCTCTTATGACTAGTACAGCCCCCTCTATCAGTCCACATTTGAACTTTTTCTTTTGCAAAATAAATTCCCATTGCTTCATGTATACTCAAATGAAATATTAGGTCATTCTGACCAATGGTTCTTTAGTTACAGCCTTTTGAAAGTGTTACTTCACCCAAAAATTTAAGTACATTTTCATAACTAAGACAATTTTAATGCCTCTCAAACAGTTTTTATTTTATTGCTCTAACATCAGAACAAAAAATATTTGCATTATTATTAAAATATCATTATAAACATTTAAGGCCATTTAAAGTACGGCCACTGGGAAGTGTAGTTTGGTAACAAGTTCAAATATTAAGGGTTAAGAGAAAAAAAATTGCTTCAAACTGTTGCTTATTTCACAGAAAATCAAGTTTTAGAAAATATGGCCTGGCTTTAGTATCACCCACCTAAATTCTTTTCTACTAAAAAATTTAATGCATTCATGCAAAAAAGAATTGTTTTCATGGACAACTAGCTGAAGAAATGTCAAAATCTTTTGGAAGGTCATAAATATACACATTACTCTACACTCTGATTATATAACGAATGACATAAAATATATTACCTTATTACTTAATTTGCTCATTTGTCATAAATGTGAATGTATCAAAACTTTTAAGAAAATACCACATCTTTAAATTTTGTATTCAATTTTAAACTAATTAAAAATTTTGTATTTCAACAGGATGATGAAATAGTCCTTGAAATAGTAGGCAGTCTTCTAACTTATTCAGAAAATTGAAAAAAATATGCATTGCTAAACCAAAACACTTTTTTAAAAAATACAATTTTCAGCTGTTATAATTTTTTCAACTTCAAACCAAGATTTAAAAATACATAAGTTCAAAAAAAAAATGTTGTATGAATCAAAATTTGAGTATATTTTTTAATTTGATATGTATATTTAAAAAAAAAAAAACTTATTGTATATTAATTTGATTAAAAGCAATGAAATGACTAAAAGTTTAAATAAACAACAATATAATGATTGAGAATATTTGAAATCAGTATATATATATATATGTGTGTGTGTGTGCGTGCGTGTATTTTATAAGATGCATTAAATTAACTTTAAAAATGAAATAAAATGGAGCCATTTACAAAAAGACTTGCATAATACAAACATTTCGGTGATAATTTGAAAAAAGCAATAAAATATTGAAATTTTTCATCTAAGCAATGCATATTTATTAATTAACGAATATTTGCCTATCACTAACACTATAATCAGCTGTACATGAATATTTGCAGCATGTGTTAATAATATTAAAGAAACAGAAAGATCTCATCAAAAATGAAAATATAAATATATACATACATATAATGTGTATTTAAATCTTATTACATCATTAATAACAAAATAAACCTATACAACTAACAATCAAACATACGTGCAAGATCATTATTTAATTATTCAAATATGTTACAGTGAAATTATAATTTAAGAATTTTTATATTTCCAACCGGTTTATATCTGAATGTTTCCAGATACGGAAGACACTCCTACTTTTTTAGTAATATTATAAACAATTTCTTCAGTATAAATCGTGAGATTTGCAGATTAGTATTATACATACAAATGTCAGCTGAACAAACAAAATTTATTGCTCATCTCGTGTAAATATAAAATACATACAAACACATGTGGAAACTCTTTGGAACGCACAGAATAAAATGGCATTACTTACTTGGAAAAAAATAAATTCGTCTGTATATACCTATTTATCTATAAAAAATTGACAGTATCAAATCACAATCTATGAAGCAAAACAACGATTCAAACTTGAACATGCTGTACAAAGTTTTTGTTTTGTTGCCAAATGGTTGGAATGTCGGAGTTGAGTTATAACATTCCTCATATAAAAGCAAATGTTTTCATTTTTTAAGACACAGAATGGGGATTTTTTTTTTTTTTTTGTTAAGTAACAAAACTTTCGTGAAGAAATTCCTTTAAAAATAAAAAATTTGAAAATGTGAGAAAATGGTATATATGACATAATCCACATATATGACGTCATCTTTTTTAAAACAGTTCAGAATAGTTTACATTTGAGTAAAGTGACCATTAATAATGATTTTATCAGTACAGTATTGTTTATCAGTTCCCCCCCCAAACTAAAAGTAAAATTGAAATCAGTATACAAGTGTACTGGCTTACACGAAGATGTACAGATTTATTAAGACAAAAAGGAGCTTACTTATCACAATGTCAAATATTTGATTTGTGAAAAAGCTATTTTCTAAATTAACTCTCACGGAATTTTATCAAAACATCAGGGAGTCTTTATTTATGACGTCGAATATTTTCCCCCACCATACCTTCATTTCTAGAAAAAGTTGATCGCCTAGACGTTGTCCTTGCGATGTACCAGTTTATAGTAATCACGCAAGACAACCCGCTTGGAAAACTCTGCGTGGTAATGTGTAGTTTCTTTTTCTTGACATTCACAACTTGTCAAACGATCTTGTTTTCAGAAAAGTGTTGTCTGCTAAGCTGTACTTCAGCCACCTTCTTGCTTAGTGAAGACTCCCCAAAACATCCCACAAAAGGAATTACTAAAATTAATTCACTCTTCTAAAAATATGAGAACCAAAATTGGTACTTCCCTGTTATAGAAGTGCTATCTAAATTTTGAATGCTCCAACGTCATCACCAAGCAAGTGAGGGGCGAAATTTAAATATAAAAATAACTTTACAATAATAATGTAAAACTTATATGTTCCATAAAAATATTTTAAATATCTTAATGACATCACATTCTTCGTTTCGGACAATATTTTCGAAATTGTTTTTAGTATTTCATCAAAAACATTTTTCCCTAAATTTTTCTTCACACTAATTCCACAAGATCTCATTTAAAGTGATGCCAGGATGTGCCTCGTTGTTTCTTATTACACCTTTTTGTAGAAACAAGCCTTATTTCAATATTTTGAGCATGAACACATGTTGTTGGATTATGGTTCATCAGTATTTATGGTTGACAGTAAAATTACTGATATCTCCTTCTACAAGTTCTTCAATTTTGTACCCCTTTCAACAGTCTAACATGTTCAAGAACTTTTCCTAGGAGTATATAGGCATCTCGATTTGAGATTTGAAAGAAAAAACACTCGCCATCTTCTCAACAATCCACTGTTGTAGAAGTACTGAACCACCTTTGTTTTTACGCCGGACAAATAAAGTTTCATCAATCGCAAAAATTTTATTGGGTGCACCTATTCGTCTATTAATTTTTTTTTCATTGGATATAAAGAACACACTTCTCTCATGTAATCAATCTATTGTTGCACATTAAGCCATATTCAGTTGTTTATCCTACCGCATAATGAATGTCAATTCCTCTGCCCAATAGCACATAAATCTAATTACAGATGAGAACGGTATTCTAAAACGCTGTACTAATTTACAACACGGCAATCCTTTTTATTTTAAAAACTTTTAATATTGCACTTCCAAATTGGCTTGTGTTTAAGATATAGACTTTAACATTATGACGTGGCCATTTTTGCATATTTGTCAGGTAAAAGACCTCGTTCTTGAACAAATGATATGGCATTGATTTTGTTGTTTGGTAAATTGGAGATTATCAACGACATATTAAAAAATTGTGAAATCAGAGATGTTAACAAGAAAACGATATGACGATATTACGATCACATGCTGTTTATTGTTTATTTTGGATTGTAACCTCAGAATCAAGAGTTTTTTTTTTTTTTTTTTTTGAAGAGCTTATTGTGTGATGCCGAGCTCAGGAAGAGCATTTATTTCTTAACTATAATATTTTTTACTCTTTTCTTCTTCCTTAACAATTGAGTAAGGAGAAAGTGGGTTAAAGTCGGGAATAGGATGTCCCCTAGGCGATTGGCGACTTCCTAGATAAGTCACCAAACGTGCGTAACTTAAGCACTGAGTATTCTTAGGGTTACCATAACAAATCACCACGTTTAAATTATTATCGCCCCTAAATGTCACCAATCACTTAGGGGACATCCTATTCCTTTAACCAGAAAGGGTTTCGCTTATATAATTTATTCTTTGGATTTTGGTAAGTCAACCAATTTCAATTTTTCTGATATTATTTTGAATATCTGGAGGAGACTCAAGCTGAGTCACTTTACATTCAAAGTGAGGGATTTAGATGACCATATTTCCTCAATGAATAGCACTATGATGAATACAGATATATCTAACTGCTTTCGAAGCCTTTAAAATGATCAGGAGCTTATAATAAGAACGGGAAATAGAAAGATAGCCAAATTTATTATATTACTGGGAAACAAATAAAAGTCGACGCATATCCTTAAAACAAATCTGCAACTTCAATATTCTGAAATAAAAGGCAAGATTTCTAGACGTGAATTTATTACAAATATGTCATTTACATGGAATGGTAAAATAAAGTTTAATACATCTGATACTGTATGTGCAGCACAAATCCTCGCAGTAGAACAAATTTAAGACATACGCTAGCATCGTAAACGATAGTATCGTATGGGAAGGATTCACATCTCGTTTTCTAATCCACGAAATACTAACTAAAGTATCTCTGATGGATTTAGCTAAAGAACTGATGAATACAAAAATATTGAAGATTTGTGAAAAACGGAAGCAATCAGGTGGTTTCCCGATACTAATCACTATTCTTGGCATCAAAATATCAGAAAATATTAGGCTTTGGTTTATTAACCATCGCGTCTAAATATTTATAGACAAATCTTGGTAATGCAACAGATGCTTTCAGTTTCATCCATATATCCCGATTCTGCCCAAAACCTATAATTTGTGTTAATTGTGGTGTAACACACATTGAGCAATGCACTACTTCTGTAATATGCATTAATTGCGAACGAGACCACTACACTAATTCCCCTCAAAGTCATATATTTCTTTAAAAAAAAAACAGATCATGCAATATAAATGCACGCACCATTTAACTTCAGGAGAGGCAAGAAGAAAATATCATCATAAACCTTCGGACAGCTATTCTATAGCTTTAAAAACAAATCCACCAGGTCCAAATATGCAAGAATTGGTGGAAAAAAAAATATTGTAACAACATTTCAGGTCACTATAGAAAAACAAACAATAGTAATTAAGGAAAAAGTTCAATAAATGATGGGTACTATATTTGTACAATTGCACACAGGGACGTCTTAAAGCATGGGCCAACTGGGCCCAGGCCCAGGGCCTCACCTTTGAAGAGGGCCTCGTCTCGTTCACTACTCGTTCAAAATAAGATAATGATCAGAATACTTTTAATCGTCAAATGTTATTCCCGGACATGACTGATTGAAGACAGTTACTTCTACATTAAATATTTATATTTAGAACGTTTGCTGAGAATCAGGGAACATATTAGTTTCCTTTCTAAAGAGAGATATATCCGATTTATTGATAAAAATGCTGTAGTGGGAAATACATTCAGACATAACAGGTACTCCTTCCAGTGGCCTTTTATTTATTTGCACACGTGAGTTAAAGATCGTTCATGCATGGACAAGAGATACACTTAGCCCCCAGCAGAGGTGACAAAAACGCATTCCCTATTTTATGACAGGCGTCAGGGCTAATAATAAGAGAGTTGAAATGACAGTGAAATAATCTCTTAATTGTTTATAAAATTATATATAAATATTTCAATGAACTCTTTGAATTATTTTTATACTGATTAATATGTAATAAGTGCGCGCTTCCTTCATTTTCAATGCATTATGATCTTCCAAAAGAATTTTCGATATGTATTGTAATTCAGAGAAACATTTTTATTACCTTCTAATATGGAAAGTGTTATTTTACTCGTTTAAATATTCAAATGACTGTCCTTTATTATTATTATTGAAAACCAAATAAAAAAGAACATTTATAAAAAGAATATATTACATTACTGCAGATTGTAGTAATGTAATATAAATGTAAAAAAACTATCATATAACAGGAATCTTAGAATTCGATTTGATAATTAGATAAATAAATGCCTGTACAATAATTTGTTGTTTTAAGGATAAACATCAAAAATGGAGAAATTCTCGTCGAACACAGTACAAAATAAAAGAGATTTTTAGTATATAAGACTCTTCACAAGAAATTTTCTATTTGCGTGCGTATGTTTAATGAGATTTTCCTGCAGAAAATTAAAATTTATTACATATGCTTTAATTTTAGTTCTTATACTTTAAAACTTACAATGTATTTATACTTTATCACTTATTAATACTTTATTTCTTACTAGTACTTTATCACATATTGGTGTAAAATACTTTTAATGAAAATTACTAACATAAATATAATTCTTCTAATTAATAATTTATGTACTAATGTTCTTTAATTTTCGGATTCTATGACTTCCTTTTTATCATAAATCTTTGTTTCGTTTAATAAGTATATTTACAAGAATATATATATTTCGTATAATCACGAGCTTATATTTTTCTGATAACTTTTGAGAGATTCCAAATATTATGAAAGACAATAAAATATAAAAACCTTTTACAGATTTTTTTTTCTGCATATCATTTCCATTAAAATGGTTTACTCAATATTTTCTTAGATATGATTTTACATTCGAAATTTAAGAAAAAAAATATTTAAGGAAATCTAATAATTAACTGTAGGTGATAAAACTAATATTGATTTATATTAGTTCGCAGTGCATATGTATATGAACATTATAATGATAATTTGAAACATATTTTGTACATTAATAATAATAATAAATATTCATAATATGAAAATTGTATGCAAGAAGTAATAACTTAATTGAAGTTTTGTTCTTTCTACCCGCGAAAGAGTTAAAATAAATTGTTTGAAAAATCCGATCGAATCACCTTCAGAACTCTTATGAAAACGAGAGTTATATATAACTCTTATTTTATATACCTTTTTATTTACAAACTATTAAATGAGTTTTCAACTTTTTTTCTTGAACAGAACCAAAAAAAAAAAAAAAGAAAAGAAAAGAAAGAAAGAAAATAAAGAAAGAAAAGCGAATTGCTACACATAGTATGTGCATATTACGTGAGATATGGCAAAATGAATTTTACAACAGTGTAATTATTTATTTATTCTTTAGAAGCGAAATAACAATCCTTTTTCGAAAAACTCGTTACCAAAATGTGTTATTTAAAACAAATCTCTTAGTTATTTTTAGGATATTAACAAAAAGGGAGCCAACATTTACTAAATTTTTCATAATTTTTCTGTATATAATCTTGTACCGGTTTCAAAGTGGATTCTAAGCTATAACTTGTCATTTATTCAAATTTTACTGGTCATTTATTTTTTAACAACTGATCATTTTATTTTAAAACTCCACTCATGCAAAAAATGGATATTCCAGTTAGTATTGATGTAAATCCTTTAAGGCTCCCGTCGATACGACAAAAGAAATCCCGAGCGTAATGTTAATCCTATGGGGTTTCGTAATTTTCTATTCACATCAAGGGTATTGCTTTGAATTGCATGGAATAAAATGTATTCAAAAGAGCGAAAAAAATAAATGTCTCTCTGGTTTTCGGGTTTTTTAAAAAAAATTTGCAAGTATTTTTAGATATTTATTAAATATCTGAAAATTCACATCCTGCGCACTAAAACGATCATAAAAATATTTTCAATCATTGGATAAAAAACAAAACAAACCTGGGAACCTATGCTCTTTCAAATGCATATACTTTAAATTCCTTTACTTGCAAGTAATTAGGAAAGTCAACATTGCACATTTGAGAAAACATACAACTCCTCCTTTATGCGTAAGGATACATGAAATTCTCCTCGTGTCTCATTGATGAACGGGGATTTATGACTCGTTCAGTGGATTTCGTACCAGAAATGTAGTTTCCTCAGAATTCGTAGCATGTTTGAGAAACTATTTACAATCACGTCGTTCTTTAGCAAACTGGAAACTGTATTTAAATATTACTACAAATACGTTTTCTAAATTAAGCTATCCTCCATTTTCTTATTCTATCTTGTTAAACTTTCCTTCAAAGAAATAGAGACATCGGAGGGGAGGGGAAGTTTGAAAATAGGCACAGCCAGAAATTCAAAATAGAGAGAGAAACCTTTTTACCAATAATCGACTCACTAATTTGCAATATACAAACGCGTAGTAAAAAATATGAGGAGCTTTTTGATATATTTGGATTTTTTGAAAATATTTCTAATTTGAATGAGACAGAAATTAAAATAGCATACGAGAAAATATCAAAATTTTACGATAAAGACATTAATGAAGAGGAACTGAACTTGGAATGTCAATATTTCAAGTCATATATGATCATTGATGGCGAAAAGCTGAAGAAAAAGCAAGGGGAAGAAATAGAAAAAAGAAAGATAAATAAAAATATAATTCTACAAATGCAGATGAAGAACAGTTGTTGAATGAGGGGACTGGAATTGGGATCAACACACTCTATACATATATGTATAATGAAAGAATATTCACTGTGTTTCCCAATATTGAAATAATAATGAGAATTTTCTTAGGAACGATGATTACTAACACGAGTGGTGAGCGTTCATTTTCAAAACTCAAACTGGTCAAAAATGATTTAAGAAATCGTAAGACTCAATCAAGTTTGAATAATTTAAACTTGGTGAGTATTGAAAATGAAATATTGTTAACAATTGATTTTGAAGACCTAATTAAAATGATTTTGCAAATTTAAAATGTACTAAATGAATATTCATATAAAACCTCATTTTACTATGGATTGCTTTTATGTGCATGTATACACACCAAATTAGATTACAGGATTGCAGGTGGGGCCTATTTTTTGTATAAGGGCCCAAGTCTTCATGAAGTCTTAAGACGTCCCTGATTGAACAATATTTTTGAAGCGGGAAAACTATCTACATTTAGTCGAAAAAAGATATCAATAAAATAAGTACTTGTCTGTTACAGTGGCGCCCGATGATTAATCGCCAAGCGACTAAGAAATATCGTCAAATAGGTTGTACCAAAAGGTAGGCTTCATGAGTTTGGCGACGACTTGGCGCAATCGTAATTTGTCGGGAGCCGCTATAGCAGACAAGTACCGTAAAGTGCTTCAGAACATTTGCGTCCCCATACCTGGTGCATCTAATAACTAAAAGATTGCGTCTTAATGAGATTGATACTGGATTATTTGTTTATATAAACGTTTTTTATATTTTATTTTATAAGTGGACAATTTCCCATGAATGAAACATCTTTTTTTTTTCTATACTTCCAGGAGAGGACAGAATTTTGAGTTTGGCCTTTTCCTTTTTTTTCCATACACTTATGTTTTTTCTGCAATGGAATTATAAAAGCGTTGAAAACAAATCAATTTGAGGTTCCATATCCCTCCCTTTACCAATATAGCGTTTAGATCTTCCAGGAATCTTTTTGAAACCTGGCGATAGATTTCACCTTCCAGGAAACATAAATTTTCAGACAAGACAGACCAGGAGGAGGAACTGCTAACAACTTTACCAGTCAACATTTCTGCTCGCCAAATTCCTACTTCAATAGTACAGATGCCAGACATTAGAAATGCTAGTTCAAATACATATTAATAATTTCTCCTTTTGCAACATACATTTATATAGTCCTTAGGGACTCAATATTTCATTGACAAAATCCAACGAAGAATCCTTAACAGATCCGATCTTCATTTTTGGTGACCTGAATCTACATCACCCGATGTAGGGTCATATTTCGCCATATATTAATGCTTTTGTAAAATGGTTAATAGACTCCAATTTTATTATCCTTAACTCAACTATCCCAACCCATAGAGGTTTGGTTTTATTAACATCTCACTACCTCGGTCAAGTGATGAGGACGACACCTGAGCTGGCACCCTCTCTCCTAACTTCCACACCACACCAACGGGAGGACTTAGGGTCCCGACAGATTTAATGTGCATCAGCACTGGCGGGTCTTTAGTTGCACAAGGCTCTAATCCACAGAGGCAATATAAGAGCAGTTACACTAATTGATCTCTCAAACTCTGTTCAGCAAATTTATTTGGAATCCTAATACTTATGTATTGGACTGCTCTTACGACAATGATCATTATCACATAATAACAGTACTATCTTTACAACGTCAGAATAATCGAATTTTTAAGAAAATAGATCTGAACTTAACGATGAAACAAGTTCAATCATCATTAGAAAATAAAAATAGATTACCAAAGTAATACAATCTCAGAAATAATTCCAAATAACACTAAGAGAAGAACGATTATCCAACAGATCATACCCACCACGATAGAACAGTACCTGCAATAATTTATACAGGTTCAAAAAAATTTTCCGTAAAAAGGCCATACAATTTTCACCACAGTTGTGGATTAAATATGAGCAGTATTCGAGTAAACTGAGATTTTATATTAAACAAGAGAAAAAGCAAAGTACTGCAACAAAATATGCAATAAAGTGTCTAATAGAAATATCTTTTGTAGTAATCTCAAAAAACTTACAACTAACAAGAATTCAGAATAAAAATTAAGCCTCCTCCAGTATGATAATAAATATGTAATTCAAACTAAAAAACAAGTTCATCTTTTTGCAAATTATTTTGCATCCAATAAATGTTCACGCAAACCGCTTCCCTTGGACTTTCTCAATAAAGAAAACAACCTTTTTAATAAGCCCTTCCATATTTCTGAATTAAATAGAATTATAAAATATGCTAAAAATACAATGTTAGGAGCAGACCAGATTATAGCACTTTTCTAAAAAACTCGAATAGCTAACGTATTGTAGTTCTAACCTTTCAGCATGTATTTGAAAATTCAATAGTACTTGTCATGCAAACATGCAATTATTCTCTCAATTCCAAAACTGTGCAAAGATAAAACTAAAATTTTCTCTTATAGACCAATAGTTTTAACTTCCATATTTTCTAAAACATTCGAAAGAATTTTGAGTGGGTGTATATCATACTTTCTGACAATAGAACGAAAACTTCATTCTCATCATTATGGCTTCGTACCTTTTAAAGACAGTAGAACTGCCACATACCTCATACACATAGCTGCCGTAGATGCCAAATGAGAATTTTGTTGTTGTTGTAATTAGTCTGGATATAAAGCATGCTTGTCTAAAGTGTGGTCCACGGGCCGCATGCGGCCTAAACGCAAAAAATGTTTGCAATAATTTTCATATATAATCGATTCGCTGACATTTATTTTGAAATAAAAACATCTTAGTATGCCATAAGAATTTACGTTTCGAATTATGTGTGCATCCAAGAATGAAGCATACAAAAAACAAAAATAGGACAAACATCTTAAAAATGCATTTAGAATTGTAACCTCGTCTATTGAACCCGATATCGATTTGCTTGTTCAACAAAAGCAAATTCCTCAATTTCATTAATTTGAATTTTTTCCATTTTTATGAAATCCAAACTAAATGAAACGAAACTTTTACAAATTTGAAAAAAAATATGTACCTATACATATCTAATTCAAATTTTAAGAAAATGATATTAAAAAGAAGTTAATTTATTTTAATAAAATTACATAGAGTTAATTTTTATTTCAATTTGTTGAAAAAATATTGTATGTGTGGCCCAGCATTTTTTTTTTTTGCAATGTGGCCCTCACACGGTCATAGTTTAGACACCCATGATATAAAGGGTGCTTACGACTCGGTTTATATAGGTGGTCTTTTATATAAATGTCTTCAAATTGGAATTACCAGGCAAATAGAATTGTGGATACATACATTTCTAACTTCAGGATATCTACAGATTCAATGGAGGGGTAGTCTATCATCGAGACAGGCTATCCTAAAAGATATACCTTCAGGGCAGTGTTCTATCCCACCGTATTATTTACTATTTATATGCACAATTTCTTCGAAACATTGGAAACAGGAGTAGAATTCTCAATATATGCAGACAACATTTTTATTTATTATTCTCATTAGCCCCAGGATATAGTCGGTAGGAAATTGTAAAATACCTTAGAAAGAATAATGCGATGGTTCAACTATTGGAAACTGCCCCTGAGTCCTGATATAAGTACAAAAGCGGAATTATCAAATAAAAGAATACGAACATTTCCTAATATTACATTGGCTGGATTCCCACTCACATGGCAAACTTCAGTTAAATATCTAAGAGTGTGTTTTTCCAAACAAAATCAAAATATAACAATAATGAATCAAATGAAAAACAAAGCTTTGATAAAAAAATTAATGGCCTTAAAGGAATGGTATATTAGAACTAGTCCAAGAGCCAAAGACTTGATCAACTTAACTAACAATAGCATTTGCAGTACCTTTTATTATACCTATCATATCATAAGCAAATAGTCTGATAATCAGCTCAAACATTTTAATATCATACAAACCAAAGCAGTCAGAATCGCATTGGGTCTACTACAACAGACACTAAACATAGTACTTTTACAAATAGATGGACAAGAAATACTGTCAGAGTAAATAAGAAGGTTAGTGAATAAATTTTTTATCTCTCAAATTTCATATGGTAACTTTTCTGAACCTCAATAGCCCTAGTACTATAGATTTGAAAATTCTGGAAGGAGACAAAAACAATAGCTTGAATATTTTTCTTACATTGAATATTAATGGGGTGCAAATAATTTCAATCCCTAGATTGCTGTATTTCACAGAACTTATGTCATTTAGTGCTTATTTTTTTTTTTAAAAAAAATTCGCAATACTCATAGTTCAAATTTAAAATGAAAGCCACAAAATTTCAAATTAAAGTTTCTTATTGTATAGTAGAAAAATCACAAACAGGATTTTATTAAAACTTTCACAATTAGTTGTGTTTTTTTGTGAATCATATTACACAAAAGCTATTTTTCTTTCTTTCTCAAGGACAAAATACATGCATGTATTTCTCTAAAATTATATCTAAACAAAGTGCTTCTCATTTAATTGCTCTCATCAATTACATAATGCAATCTAATTCGGAAATTATATATAAAGTTATTTTGATTACTAATAATCACTAATGTGCAAAAGTATTAAATCAATATTGCCAAAAAATAGTAGAAATTAAAAAAAAAATAAATTAAGTATTAGTATTTTGGCAGTCAAAATTTTAAAACATTATTTTAAATGTTGAAGAATATGGTCACAAAAAAATTAACAAAAAAAAAAAAAAAAAAAAAAAACAACCAACAAGTTATAGTAATGAAAGAAAATTATCAATTTGAAACAAAAATTCTAAATTGTGGGAATAATCTCCTATAGGAAGTATAATAGTTTCTAAGTATAATCCACATTTCTTCAGATATTTAAGCCTGTATTGATTGTTAAGTATAAATTATTAACAATTATAATCTTTTGATGGAGTTATATGAACACTTTGATTAAAAAACTGAGAAGGGGTATTTGTTTCCATCCTCCCTCTATGCAATAGCAAAATAAATTTTGTCTTTACATGACACTGTCAAAGAAACATATTTGAATGATGGAAGTAGTGTCTAATAACAAATGATACATTTAAATGAAAACAAAGAGTCACAAACATGTTCATTAAAGCTTCCATTCATGCAGAATAACTCATAAGAAAAAAGAAATAATTGTGTTTGATACAATTTAATTTTTCAATTGAAAATCGAAAATAAAATTAACTCTTCTAAAATATTAACCTTTGAATTACATTTTTATCACTTTGCAGTGTAAATCAAAATAAATATATTTTTACTGGTAATTTATTATGCAAAATTTTATGCTAATGTTTTTAATTCAAAGTTTTTGAAATAACATTTAATTTGATCTATTTAAAAATCGTTTATAAATGAAAATATTGCAGCTTTATTTTACTAATGAGTCTCTTTGAGATTGCATTTTGGCATGATGATGAATCCCTTAATGAATAATTGTGATGATGGTAGATGCATTTACATTCAGACAGTATGTGCCTTGACATCGTTAAATTAAAATTGCAGATAAAACAAGGCTTTGAAAAAAGAACTTCCTCAAAGATTCAAATTTTGAAGTTGAATTTTTACCAAATGACTTTCTTTCTTAGTCAGAACTCATTGAAATCAACAGGATGTGTGTAAAATATTTATTTCTATTACAATATTTAACTTAAATAAGCATATAGAGTCCTTTTATGCAAGTTCAAAACTTCCTCTTCAGACATATTGTTCAGAGGTTTTGTTTTATCTGAATTCAGATAGAGCTGAGGACGTTTTCCATGGATTCCAAACACCACTTGAACCTGAAAAGAGAAATTTTATTTTAATGAACATATATTACACAGAAGATGACATACATTATGAAAATACATATGACATATATTATTAACATATATTACACAGCTCATGATAACATAAAATATTTTTTATTAACGAAAGTCAATCCCAGTACATATAAGGAAAAAAAAAAAAACCTACAAAATGCTTGGGTTTTCACTTTCCCTAGGAGGCAGGCCCTCCTCAAACAGCTTGGCACCTTCTCATCATGCCATAAGGAGGTAAGATTTACTTGTACCTTCTCATCTTGCTATGAGGTGGCACATTAGAATAACTAATTTCTATAAGCATAGATTATGCAAATTACAAATATCTGTATGTGCACCTGTGGTATGAGTATTTATACCCATGCAGCTATTTGAAGAACACAGCAGAAGAGGAAAAGAAGTTCTAGTCTTGCTGATCTGAATGCTATCCTCATTTAAATATCCAACCTACTGAGTTCATCCTGGATCAGTGAAAGACATCTCACAACAGAAGATTCATCATTCTTGCAATGTAATTAGCTAGAGATCTTTGAAGTCATTTACTAGATATCTGAATCTAGTTTGCATTCATATCTGAGGATACTCAACAGTTGTCCTTCATCACTATATTCTATCTTAATTTGATAACATTATGATACAAGCTGTATCTCTTTCAGTTATCCATTAGCTATTAATTTTGTTCTATTAGATTGATGGTATTCTGATGCACAATATTGTTTTGAATATTAAATTATACTGGGTCATTTGTAACTTACTGACCTGAGTCAGTTGAAGAGCAGTAT
The DNA here is from genome assembly GCA_019974015.1 of Nephila pilipes. Taxonomy (NCBI): domain Eukaryota; kingdom Metazoa; phylum Arthropoda; class Arachnida; order Araneae; family Nephilidae; genus Nephila; species Nephila pilipes. The sequence goes on along the minus strand of BMAW01100526.1, from coordinate 698,023 downwards.
AAGATTAGCATCTAATTACACCTTCATCATAATGTTTGTAATTACCTTTAATATGCATTTTTGCTCTTTTAAAGCAATAACTATTAATGATCATAGTATTATTATTTATTAAAATTTCATGGTATTATTAATATTTAAATCCTCAAAAAAAAATAAATAAATAAATAAATAAATAAAAAAAAAATAATGTCACTTACTTGATGAGAAAGAGCATCACTGGACAAAATGTACTTTCCTTTTGGGTTCTCTAGCAGAACAGAACAGGTTCCCACATCACAGAGTTCAACATTTACAAATCTAAAAATAAAAATATGTAGATTAATTAAACAAATATCCATTTACTAAATGCAATGTAAAATTTTAATCAGCTGTTCAGTTGAGAGTGATTCATGATACTTGTAGTGAAATATTTATATATAGTTTTAAAAAACATATCATAACTTTTAAATATTTGTTTACTAAGCAACAAATTTGAACTGTTTCCCCCCCCCCCTCTGGCACAAGGGTTATTTCAACAGCATCTTACTAACTTGACTAAGCTAAATATAAAAATGGTCATTAAAAATGTGAAACACTCAACATTTCTATGCAACAGTGACCAATCACAAAAACTAAATATGCTTTTATGCGACAATCTGTCATAAAATGCAGTGATATTTAAACAAAATTCAAAACTGGATTACAAGATTTATATTAGTATTTTGAACTTCATCATAAGAATATATTATTTGTCTGTATACAATTTTTAGTCTTGCACCTTTAGAATTTGACAAAGTGATGTATTTGATAGAATAACAAGAAAATTGGCATGAAAACTGTTTATCTGTGTCTAATAAAAGCACAACAATGAATGTTTGGAAGCATTTCTACATACAGTACCTTTACTCTCTTCTCTTATGTAGTGTTTCATCCATATTTAGAAAAAACCAATAAAAATCATTATTGCGACCTATCTTCTTTGGTATCTTTGTTCAATTTCATGAATATCTTAATGTAACACTTCTCCTTGTTCATCACTTACATCCTAGGTTTTCAAGGAAGAGTCCACATTGGAAATGTATTTTAAGTGATATTCTAGCATCTTATAACTGTGTAGGAGTCCATTTACTAATTCTTCATAGTTTTTGGCTTTGATATTGCCTAGAAAATCTTGAACCACTGAAGCAAATGCCTTGTAGTCCACCATCTCTAGAGTATTTAACTTTCTCTTGAAATTTTCACCTTTCAAAAGTTTCCTTATCTGTGGGCCAATGAATATTCTCTCTATTAACTCAGCATCACTCACCTTTGGTAAATGTCCTGATATTTACAAAATCTTTTTTTTATCTATCAATTTTATGACATTTTTGTTTAACTTTGGTTGTTAATTTCTAACATTGCCTATTCATAAAAAAAAATGTCCACAGATATAGCAAAAGTTGTACAATGAATTAACTTTTGAACGGTGGGGTCTTGCACGAAAATGAAAAAGGAATTAATGTATTCACAAAGGCACACTAAACTACTCACTTTAAATAACTGAAAAGAATATAGTTATAATGCAAGCAAAGCTTTCAATAATCAATCACTCTGAAGTACACTAATAAGAAAGAGATATGATTAACCCAATTTTGTGCACAAGCACTATTTGAAAGAATTACTATTGCTTTAAGACTTACCATAAGCAATGATAATAAATTTGAGAAAAAATGAGATAAACTTAAGATGGAGGTTTCAAAACACCTTCTTTACAAACATCAAATCTTTGCTGCCTTATTTGAAAATTTACATTTTTCCAATTAATAAAAAAAATTCAACAGTGGTGAAGCATTTTGAAGGTCATATTCGTTATCAGGGCATGAAATTGTACTAAAGACGCATATTTTCATTCATGCAGCCAAAACTTTATTACATAGTGTAATCTGTTCAGTTGAATAATGAATATAATGATGCATGACTTAGGGAAAAACAGTAATGAATTTATTACAGCTGGACACAATATTTATGAAAGTAATAAGGACTAATTTTTCAGAAAGTTATTAATTTCATTAATAAAATAACAATTTTGTCCATAATTGTTTAATTTAAAAATAAACAATGATAAGTAAATATAAGAAATGTTCTCAATTACTTTTGTTTTGCCCATCTGGTGAAGGGATGTCAACTGTATTACATTAATTTGGTCAAACAAACATTCACGCCCCCCCCCCCCCCCAAAAAAAAGTCTGGTTATAGTATATATGACATCTGGTTTTGAAATTGCTTACCATATAAGCAACTAGATATCATTGATATGACACAATTTTATTTAATTATTTTATTTCTTAAAATCTTTTAAATTAATGGCCATCTAAAACATGTAATAGTTTAAAAATTAAGAAAGTACTTATGTTGGTACTATTTAATTTGCTTTTGTCTTAAATTATAAAATTTTGTCTTCAATTTAAAAAAAAAAGGAATAACAAAATTAATTTTAAAAAAATGCATTACTATTTCCCTATATTCTAATATTACTGAATTTGTTATCGTTATATAAATTGCAATTTTTCTTCGATGAGAAAAAACAAATATCAAATAAATTTTTATTTAAAAGTCACACAAAATGAAATTAAAATTAACATAAAATTCGTAGAAGTAAATTAAAAAAAAAAAAAAAAAAAAAAAAACCGAAAAATCAAATCAAATACTTTTAATAAATTCTTTACTAATTTAAACAAATTAGCAATGAATTTTGAAGAAATTTACCTGCAAAATGGTTCACCATTTTCATGATGAACTTTCAGTTTCTTCCTATTTTCAGACAGAGACACTTTTTGTTGATCAGGAAAGGGTTTGTCACTTGGATTGCAGATGACAATATCTAAGGAAGCATCCTTGATCTTTTAAAAAAAGAAATATATATATATTTTAAGATTATCTTTAAAGTAAGTAACAATCATGAAAATTTAACAAGTTAAAAAAAAAGTCACTAATTCAGAATCTGCCATTTCTAAAATTGTTATCAATCGGTAAGAAATTATAACATTATTATTTAAAAATATCATTTATAAATTTAAGCTCAAACAAAACTTAATTCAATTACTGAACAAGAATACACCATATGCAAAATACAGTATGCCAGTAAAATAATTGTGGGTTTTAAAGGATATTAGCTTCTTAATAAAGCTCACAGAGAGATGAATTAAATGCCAAATTAAAGAAAAACTCTCATAAGTTTGTTACCTGTTCAGTAGATTTCATGCATATACTTTAGTTGTTAGTAGACATCATCAGTCTCTTCTCCAACATGACAGAGAACATTCTACATGATAAATGAAATGGTTTTATTTGTTCTTTCAAATTTCGAACTTGAAAGGAATATGCTTGTGTTTTCACATAACCCTAAAGGTAAAAATCTGTGGGAGTCAAGTCTAAGGACCACAAGGGTCAGAAAACACACCCTTTCTTGTCCATCCCTTCACTGAGATGTTTTGTTTAGAAGATTCAGAATCATTGTGGAAAAATGTGGAGAAGCTCCAGCTATTTGAAAAATGAAATAAACAAGTTCATTTTCCCTTACTGAAAATGAACTTGTTTAAAAAAAATCCTCCTGCTGTTCTAACCAATCAAAAAGGTCTATAGCAAAATCAATTCTTTTCACTCAGTTGTATTAACATCTGAATTTTGTACCTAATGAAATGTAACCATCAACACACTGTGAACAATTGTTTTAGAAATGCCCATCTCTAAAAAACTTCTTAATGGATTTCTTTGAACAACACAAAAAACTTCTTTGCACAACTTCAATTGTTTCATAAGACACTGTTAACTGTATTGGACAAGTTTGCTTCAATAGGCTGTCTGTTCCTTTGATATGTTTGTCCCATCAGCAAATGTAATTTTCATGTAGAAATTTTTCATTGCTTATACAATGGTATTCATGTCAAACACATGTAACTGAAACCACCATGTTAAAAAGATTAATTATTTTAAATAGGATAATTGAAATGTTCCCTCTATCACATTCATTGTTCTCTATGATGTATGGGAAGAAACTGAATAGTGTCTTTGTCTGTAGGACAACTAAGGAACCCATATTGAAGTCTCTTACCTTCTCAGCAAACATGAAGAGTTTCTCTTTAATTTGGTTTTTAATTTTAACACAGCAAAATTTCTCAATTCAGAATTTCATTCAATTCTCTCCAGTAATTTAGGAAATATTCAAGGTAAAACTTACTAACATAAATTGCTGAGTCTTGAGGGGTTATATATGGCACATAATATATTTAATAAACATTCATAATATTTAAATTAGATCTACTTACCATACAGAGTTAAGAAACTGGAAATACAATAAGAATTATTTGAACAAAGCAATCAAGTACTCAGCTTCCTCATGACTTTCTTCAAATATCTCTGGAAATCAGTTTCAAATAAGATTTTGAGCACTAGCTATTTAGACAATTCTCTATCTTATTCAGCAAAGAGAGAGGGGGGGGGGAATACTTTAATTAACTGAATTAATACCATAATTCAGATTCCTTTGAACCATTAACATTGATATCAATTTTGTTCAGCTGTGATGAGAATTGCAAGTCATTAAATGTGATAAAAGTCATTAATCACCCTTTTTACTATATCTCTAATTATAATTTAGAAAATGTAACTTTCGTAACTTATCAATATAAATATAAAACAAATATATTTTTTCAATATACTAAATTGTATACCAATATAAAAATTTTGTAGTAAAATACCAACAATGAAAAATTATCATGCATTCAAGCAGAATGACAACAATTTGATGACTCACTTGTGATGTCTCTTGAATGATAACATTTGGAGGTGTTTCAGATGGTAATGCCAGCAGTGGGGCTTTTAGGGTATTAGATATAAATTCTTTGAAATTTTGCAACACATTATTCAGATGATGATTAGGTGGTTTTACACCAACAAAAACACAAATGGCATCAGATGGAACTAGGTGAGCCTGTAAATAGAAAATCATGAAAAAATAATAAAATTCTTTCAAGTTAGGATAATACAGAACAATATAAAATGTTTATGGTATAGTGGTAGTATCACTTTGCCAGTCTATTTCACAGATTTTGCTTTATTTGAGCCCGTTTGCCTTCAAACCCCCACTGTTTTGAATGTTCCTTAATATCCAGAATGTATTAGTGTACACGCATTTTGTCCACAGTTATGTATTGATGCAGACATTTGTTAGAATTGTGATGAAAAAGTGCCAAAATAGTCTCAGAATTGACCATACAATTGCACTTATTTTCCACTGAGAGCTAACATAGCATCCATCTTGCCGAGATCTTCTTCACATCCAATTTTTGGTGCAAAATTGAAAACATTATACCTTACCATGTGCCAGTGGCCTCACTTGTTTTGCACGCATTGTTTCGTTGATAACTCAAAAATCATAATTTGGATTTTGTCTATCATTCTGGGAGTAGTCACTTCCAATGGATGTTCCAGAAGACATTCATCTCTTGTGGATGTACATGGCCATGTTTAAATTCATTCAATTAATGAATTAGCAAACAGTTGTAAACACAGGAGCAGATAACGGCATGAACATCCAACTCAGATTTGATCTCATTTGGTATTAGGCCTTTAAAATATTAAGGGGACCGGAAAGTAATGTCGTTTTTGTGCATGTCATTATTTGTTAGTCAATAATTATCAGCTCATTGTGTACTTCAAAGTTGTGCAAAAACATTTTAAGGTTAGAGTGATTTGTTTATTCACATATAATCAAATCTTGATTTTTTTTTTGCAATTTTGAAGGTGAATGGCCAGTCAAAAACTAGAAGAGGTACATATTCAACATATGCTTTTTGAGTTTCACAAGGATAGTAACACAGTTATTGCTACCAAAAACATTTGCAATGTTTATCCAAATGCATTAGACTTGTTTTTGTTAGCATTGTGGCGAAAAAGATGCTATTCTGGAACAAGATAATGCAAGACCGCACTGCGCAAGATGAACCGTGGAAAAAATTAATGAATTGAGATGGGAAGTACTGCTTCACCTACTATATTCGCTCAATATTGTACCATTGGATTTTCATTTAATCCGATCACTACAATATTTTCGAAGTGGCAAAAATTTTAAAATTCGGATATGTCCAAAATACCACTTCCTGATATTTTGCTCAAAAACCAATCGATTTTTATCGATTTGGCATTGAAAATTTGCTCACTAGATGGCAAAAGATTATTGATAACGAGAGTGATTACATCACTAATTAAAAATAAAAACTTGGTAAAAATGTAACAGTTTGAATTCAATGTAGAAAAACAACATTACTTTCCGGGCTTCCTATATAAGTGCTTAATCACAGCTGAAACTTGCTCATTTCCAGTTTCTTGTGTTAATCGACAATAAAAATGAAACCATGAGCCGGAAATAACCGAGACTCAGATAGTTGTCTAGTGAGTCATAATGTATAGTAAAAATAAACAGTTTTTGATAATATGAATGCCATATCTTGGATTTTCTAAGGACTTATTGAATGATCCTCATAACAATATGCTCCACTGTACTAATGACAAGACCCAAAATAATTTAGCAGTGGAAGTCTGTAACACTTACATTGGGAGACGTTATATTAAACATTGTTTATAATTATATATAATTACAAAATAAATAATATAAAGTTACAGATACGACAATAAACAACTGAATATTTTCGCACACTTAATATTTTTTGGGGTTAGAATGTATAACATATTCTTAAGTTTAAAGGCAGGGAAAATAAAATAATGGAGTGAATTACCTTTTTCCTAAGTTTTTGAATACGGTTTATTATTTCCCTGGCACTTCCTTCATCAACCATATCTTGATCACGTGTCACATCTAACAATACCAGCACCTGCATACCAAGCAAAGTATTTGAGAATTCAATGCATTTACCCTACACCCTTTTTCACCACCAAATTATACCATTCAAAATATATATCTTAAAATATCATTTAAAAAGGTTAGTTCATAAAGTAACAGTACCAAAAAGAGTAAAAGAAATGTATGGCTACGAAAAATGACATCTCAATTTCTTGTAACAGCCAGTTTAACAGGGTTTTTTTTTTTTTGTCATTTTTATATCAAACCATTGGAGTTATTTTCAGTTACTGAGAAAGCATAGCACACAAAAATTTGTTTTGAGATGAATATTACAACATTAAATTTCAGTATAAATCAGATAAATCTGCAATCAAAACATTAGAGATGATTCATGTAATATATGCAGTGCATCATTATAAAAAAAAAAAAAAAAAAAAAAAACACACCACAAGTTTATGAAGATAAACCAAAGCTAAGATACCCTTCAACTTCAAGGAATGGAGAAAATGTGGAGAAAATTTGTACCATGATAAAAGTCGATTGACATGTAACAACTCATTAACTCTCAGTCACGTTTGGGATAAGAAAAGAGAACTAAAAGTTAGCTTTAATCTAAAATTTGAAAATTAGGAAAATTTTGTGCTTCAGATTTTGATGGAGCAGTGCAAACAGACAGTACATTTTGCTGAGAAGATTTGTTGACTAGTACAAGATATAACAATTTTTTAAAGTGTATGTAAAAAAGTAACTGCAGAGAAACCTGGTGTTAGCAATATAACCAAGAAATAAGAAAACAAAATGCACAGTAGAAAGGATAATCTTCTCCCATACAATATATATATATATAAACATTAAAATAAAAGTCTAAGGTAATGTTATTTACAAAGAACTTAGTCAATATGAACTTGAAAATCAAACAATTAGTATTTTTACAAGGAGTTACTTTTTTTATTTTGGACAATGTTTCAGTAGAATATGCAGAAAAAAACTGAGAACTACTCAACTCAGTAGAACAGAACAACAATTTAGCTTTGATGTGATAGAATCATTGTAAATAGGACAATTAAATGTTTATTATGCAACTTTGAGTACTCCATTTTGAATAATAATTTTTGTTTAAGAAACTCATTTTATTTTATGGGTGAATCAAAGAATCCAGCATTTAAGTAATTTTTTTCTGTTTTGTGCTACTAAAATGCCGATATTACAGTTACTTTTACATGATAAGCTTCATATAATAACTTGCATTCGTGCAGTGATAAATCATGTGCTATGAATTCTTCCCACTTATCGACAACCAATTTGTTTCATCTTAATCTTAAGTTCATCAACGGAAAAAGCTTTGAAAATGTCTTGCATATTAAATCAACATTGTGCATATGTTGCAAACAGCTACTTCTAACAACAATAAACAATGATTCATTGATTTGAACAAAGATAGGATAAATTGTATAGAAAGCAGTGGATATTATTTTGAAAGAGATAAACTTATTTTAATAGTAATTTGTTCTTATTTACAAAAACTTATCCAGTTAACTTATAGAAGCACCTTGTATTTATACCAAATAAAAAATGATCAAGAAGCATGCATATTACTTTTTCAATTATTACATTATTACCACACTTTCAGTTATTTTTAGAACAGTTGCAGCACTGCATACAGTTGTGAGGAGAAAAAAGTTTTCAAATACTTTAGTACCACCAAATTATAGTACCTCTTTTACTATTAAATTAAGTTAATATTGGTAATTTGAAATCCAAAGTGCAAAAATTATAATAAATGAAAAAATACACAAAATATCTTTAAATTCACAATTTTTTTAGTCATACATCTAATGAATTTAATTTAAATGTCAAAGTTATAACCATCTATATAATAAGCCAATCAATAAATGCTTACAATGGAATTAAAATTTCATACTAGATTATTTAAATTTTTTTTTTATTTTTAATGAATATTTTGTATTTAATTTAAAAACACGAAAAATACCTCTCCTCCTGAATGTACTTGATATTTCTGAGCAAGTTCAGCAGCTTTATCACCACTGAAACTGTGCATCAATCGGATATCAGACTGAACTAATGTCTGACCACAGACTACAATTTGACCTTCATTCAAAAAGTGTTGTAAGTCTTGGATGCCTAATTCCTAAGGGGAAAAAAAAATGTTTATTCTCTTTAAACATTTTGCTTATTAATGTAATGATCTTTAACCATCATTTGCTCTACTTTTTTTGACAGAAAAAAAACAACTTATTTATTGTTCAGTATTTAAATTTTTACAGATTTAATTCCTCACTAAATATTTTGAAAGATATTAAGCAGCATATCACTTTAATTTCTAGTTTGAAATTTTTCAGGAACACTGGATTGAAAACAAGAAAATATATTTCTTATTTTCAGTATATTTGTGACTAAATATAAATATGAATTAGTTAATGAAATAATATAATTTAATGGTGCAAGAATCCGATTTGGCTATTATATCAAATACATAAGTAAAACTAGAGAAATACACATTGAATAACATTTAATTTTTGTCTTGCAATGATTAAATTGATCATAGTTATTTCAACAAAAGAATAAGGTTACATGGCATATTGCAACATACCACCACGAAAACTAGCCGGCATTTGTGAAGAGGCAAAACAGCCAGGTTTGAAAGAACAGATGCATAGAAATGAATTCAAGTTCTACACCAGATATATAATGAGTAGCTTTAATCTCAATTGGTACACCTTCCAACGCCAATTCTATTTCTTTCATTTAGCTGTCAATTTAAGACACTAACCACATAGATGACCCAAATTAAGTGAACACTATGCTTCCTGCATAGTTTGGACGATCTTGGAAGATCAACATCAAGTTCTGACAACAGAGCCTGTATTCTGCTCTCAAGCCAACAAATGACTAAACCAAGAACTTAGTGTGTGATCTGACTCCTGTTCACTGAAAACTACCCTCCTTCAATACTGAATTGTCCAGATTACAGTTTTTTCCACTAATAACTGGGATAAACTGAAATCCTTCTGGATCCTTTGAAGAAATCTTAACTCTATGGATTCATCATCCTCAGAGAAAATATCCAGGGTTCTCTGTAGCATTGAGCTGGACTCTCCAATCTTACATTCACTATCAGGACAGCCATTAAGATTGCTTTGTAACCCTCTGCTGGACTCTCATCTGCCACATTATTAACATTCAATAAATGTATCACTCCATTTAGACTGTTGGATTTCTGATGGATCTTTCCATCAGGTTATCCACAATTTATGTTTCAAGAAGGATCATTTTGACATCTTGAAACATTAAAATCATGCAAACTAGCCAGCAATTGTGGGGAGACAGAACAGGTGAGTGTGAAAGAACATGCACACAGAAATGAATTCTAGTCTTTCTGCATCAGATACTTAAAGAGCAATTTTATTCATTATCAGTTATTGGCACACTTTCTGATACTGATTCTCATTTCTTTCTTTTAACCGTTTAGCTGATGTTTTTGTTAATTTTAATTTTTTTTAAAACTAGTGTTAATAAATTGTTATTTCTGTTGAGGTGCCTGGCTGATCATTTAATTTTTTTTATTTCATCACTTAATGTATTATTTTGTCAAAATACTGAATACAGTCTGTAATTGATTCATGATCTTATGTCATACAACAAACTGAATAAAGATGCAAAAATGTATCTATTTAGCATATGCTACAAATTAAAATTATTTCAGGTATGTAAATTTTGATGCAACTGTGCAAAAACTAATATTAATAAGAATAATTCACCTTCACTGCCAATGCAATGTTTTTCGATTCTGAACGGAATTTTTTCCCCAGTTCTTTGACATCAGGCTCAGCACGTAAAACAACACCATATTTTTGTTTCTCTCTTGTTACAGTCAGTTTTTTGATATTAAGTTCCTGCAAAAAAAGACATCAAATTTGAAAAATAAATAGAGGGACCAAACTTCTATTAAATTAAGTCTTAACATATTATTATATAGACTTTTGTTGCAGATTTGAAAGCAATTGCAATAATACATTGTATCTACATCTTAATTTATAAAGAGATAAATAATCTTACTCTAATAGAAGTTAAAAACATTATTTCCTTATTTTCAAAAATGGCATTGCTGAAAGTTAAATTATGTATTAAGTGTCACAAGAATTTTTATTTTAGTGTTTCTAGAAATTCACAAATAAGGGTTCAACCTTTTTATTCAGAGAAATTTACATATTTGTATCAATGAGTAAGATAAAATGAAGAGTAAAAATATTCTGTAAATATTTTTAATTTACATATGATGAAAACCTCAGAGGAACAACTTAACTGTTGAACTACAATAATATCAAAACTTAAATAACACATTTATTATACTATTATCTATTAAAGATGATATTTACTAATTGCATGAATCGCTAATTTATCAACTTCAGAAATTAAAATGTTTTTATATAATTAACACTATTAATGATATATATAATTGTAATAATTTTAATTCTACTGTGTGATTTAGTTAATTGATTGTGTGTAACATGATTGTGCTTCAATATTCTTGATTGCTGTTGCAAGGTGCAATATTGCAAAATAAAAGCACTTGCTTCATAACACTGAACAAATTTCAATAATATCAGTTAAAAGCGATGAGACTAACATTAAGAACTAATCAGCAGGCTTATATATAAGAGAAAAAACAGAATAAAAATGGCTTTTTAAAATTATCATTAATTCCTTAATTTTTTTTTTTTTTTTGTTTACAAACCTCTATTATATAGCCTTCTAAAGACTCAACATCCTCCAAATACTGTAAATCTTCATGTACAACAACAAGTTCAGAAAGCGGATACTAAAAAGATAATCAAAAATTATTCTTATATAAAAATGTCTATTTTTAAAAATATTTTATACTAGCAATAATTTTCGAAAAGACATAGCTTTCTATGTCCAATGATTTTTTTTAAAAAGCAATTAAAAAAACCAATTCAATAATATTTGTTAATTAACCATTTTTTATCTGAAGAATGAATTTTTTATTTCACTTTTAAGAAAAATATATTTCTGTATACATAAAAAAAAATCATCAAATGTTTAAAAACACTTTAAAGCATATAAGAACAAAAAGCTATTAATCTAAGTTATTGTTTCAAATTATTGTCCAATTAGAAATTACACAATTTAAAAAAAAAAAAAAAAATTGTGTAATTTCATTACATGCAGGTTGGAAAAAATTGCGAGAAGTTAAGTTACACATATATTTTTTGAAATTATTACTAGCAACAAATGACAGGTCTCTGAAATTAATGCAAATAATTTTACTTTTTGTAATTTTATAAACATTAAAAAAAAAAAAAAAAGGCAAAACTTGTTAATTTTTCACAACACTGAACCATTTATGAAACTAATTTATTTTGCTATACTGATAAAAATAAATACATAGTAAAAAAGATCTACCTTAATAGGAAGAGTGTTCCTTTCACGTATAAGACGTCCAATATCAATAACTTCTTGCATTCTAGAAACTTTCCTTTCAACTTCTTCATTAATGAGATGTTCTCTAAAAACAAATACACATATTTAATTAATTCTCATAAAGGAAAGCACTTTACTACAAATTGGATTTCTGAGAAAAATTCTTTTAATAACTAAAAAAAAAATTATTTTTATGCTGTGATGTTAACTTATTAAATATTGAACTGGTGTAGAATAATATGCTTTTTGTAAAGTTTTTTTTATATATATATATATATATCTGTCGCTGATTCAGTTTCTTATTGTTTACATTACAAATAATATTACACATAAAACTGTATACATAAAAAAGAACTGAAACAAAAGGAAGACATAATTACATGAAATAATAATAATAAGCTCTGTGTAAAAAATTTGCTGGAGGGAAAAATCAAAACCTGATTAAACATTTCAATAAATAAAAACTGATGTCACCCATAAGAATACCATTAAAATATTCAGATTTTATAGTAAAAATGTTACACAATGGTAACAATGCTTATTGTTTTATAAATAATTTTAATACTTTCACAAGGCAATCAAAATGAGGGGGAAAAAACTTTTATTTAAGCCCTAACATTACAAACTTACTTGTGTTGAGGGAACATCAAATAATGGATGCTCTCTTGGTGATCATTGGTTTCCTTTAACACTTTCCGTAGATTTTGATAAACCAGTTCCGTGAAGAAAGGAGTAAAAGGGGCCTTTAATATGAAATATAAGAATATATTTATATCACTCTTCTTTATTGTAAAAATTAATGTAAAATCAACATAAGGTTAAAAAGAAAGAATTTCTAAACATTAAATTAAAATAAAATATAAGTTCCAAGTCGAAATAGAAAAAAAAAGAAAATTGTTATATATTCCATAAAAATTAAAAAATACAATAAATAATTTTCATATTATGAATTTTCATCTTTTTCCATATTTAGAAATTACGCATTGATCTTTTCAAAACATGGTCATAATTTTAGGAAAAATCCTTTTGCCACATGCGCAATTTTCGTAATTATAGACACCTCTACTATGCGACCATCAATGATCATGCCTTTCAATAATGGTACGATTACGGTAGATAGCTGACTTCCAACCCAATTTGTCTACATAAAAAAACAGTGACACCTATGCCACTCTAAAAATATGCATAAGAATTTCTTTGATACTTCTTAGAATAAGTTTGCATTATTTTGTCCATCAACTGTGTTTGTATTGCTATGTGTGTGTGTGCTCAGTAAATAATATCTTAGCGATTATTATTTATATAATCAAGGTTATTCCATAATATCAACAAAAAATTTCAAACTTGCTTGTCATAGAATTTTAAGCACCTTTTAACAAAAAAAAAAGCATATTTAAGTATTTTTGATAGGAATAAGAATTCATTATAGGTGATAAATAAAGAATTAATTCTAACATGTCTTAGATATTAAAATAATTATGAATATGTAACAAATTCACTCATTCAGATCAAAAGAAACAGAACTAGAAAACAAACCCAGAAGAAATAAAAGATATAAAATATCTTTTTAATAAACAAATTAAAGCTAAAGAGAAATTATGCTTTTTGATTAGGTTTTAATAATGTCACACTAAAAGCAACACGAGGGCTATTGGTGAAAGATGCCGTAATTTTGAATCTTGGTCAAGCGACGATATGTTTTTTAGAATTATACATCTCATCAATAATAACTAAAAGAATAGTAGACTGGACAATAAGGGGACATTTTGCAATACACATTATATATTCTACAATTTTTTTCTAAATGATTATCTTGGTAAATAATAATATTCTATTTAAAATTTAACCTAAGGTACAAAAAAGTACTAATAAGTTTTTATTAACTAATTTTATCAGTATCCACATCAGGAGATGTCTAAACTTAAGAGTTTCTGCTTAACTATAAAAAGATCCAATACATAAAATTCATAATATTTACAAATTGCTGAATAAACTAAAAATATTTCAGAAAGAAGGATATATTTAAGTAATTTAAATTTGACAAACAAAATTTTAATTACGAAGTAAAAAAAAAAAACAGCAACAACAAATTAATGAAATCAGATTTTTGATTTCAGATTGCTTAAATACTTCATTTAATAGAAATATTTGAAATTCTGAGTGAGATCTCAAAGTACTTACAAAACATTTTGATTTTATTTTTATTTTTATAAGCCTCATCCTCAAAAATAGCTGCTCACAAATGAAGGTGCTTCTTCCTAATAGTGTTGATATAAATTAGACATAATTGTGAAATTAGATATAATTCTTTGTGAAGATATCCTATGAAAATTCAGTAAACAGATTTGACTACACTTTTCTTTCAGCTGAATAGGATTTATAATACATTTGTAAATAGCTAGGTAATATATAAATACTGAGAATAAAGTTGCAAATACCCTCCCCCCAAAAAAAGAATGATTTTTCCAGAAATATTAAACCTTATTCTAAAATTCCTGAACCAAACCAAAATATATGACGGTATATTTTCCCCAAGACTGTATTTAGCCATCAAATCAAAATCCACAAAATTTCTTTCACTTGAGATTACAACCTATAGTTTCATTTTCAGCATTATTATAGTTTGAATCATTGTATAGATAAATAATTTTTTTGTCTTCACGACAAAAGTTGATTAGTTTAAATGAAGAATCAAATCAATAAACAATTCCAAATCAATGAGTCAGTTTTCATCATCCAAGTTCGGGCACACATTTTGTTCACAGTTCCATAAATGACTTATGATTTCCTTTTACAAACATTATTAATCAAGACTAATTGGGACTCTAGGCTACAAGGATCAATTAGTTTAGATATAACATAATAACCTTTAAAATGAGCCAAGGTACATAGCTAAAACAATATGTACAGTAAATAAATAAATAAATAAATAAAAAAAAAAACAAGAATTTTTTTTAAAAGTCAGACTAAGTAAAATGGTAAATAATTGTACAAGCAAGAATTCAAACCAGTGCATTACTTACATAATATGCATAAGGTAAAAAAAACTCTTAAAACATGACAGAAAACATTTACTGAACACACTTGATAAGCCCAATGGTTTGAAGAAACAAGTGATCTTTTATTGTTTTCTTTTAACGTTTATTTCTTGAATAATTGATGCAGATGTATAAAATGTTCATAATATCCAGATAAGGTTTCATTGCTGTTGTCTTCAACATACTTCATAAAATTCAAGAGGTTTTTAATTTCACTAAGTTTTGGCTTTAGGTTGTCATCATCATTTTTATCCCCTTTGGAGCTTTCTGCTCCAGTCTTGCTTACAACAATCTCCTCTTCTTCTGCTTCTGGTAAAAATTCAATGTATTGTAGGGTATTTTCATTCATTCAGGTATTTTCTCCACCCCGGTGAAGAACTTTGCAGACCAAGCCATACGTGATTCCAATTCCATAACATAAAAACTGATTACAACATCAGAGCCACTAGTCATGGCACAAAACTGAGTAGCCAATAGAGTTGTGCTCCTAACTGAACTTTTTTTTTTTATCAGTGTTCATTATGAATTTTTAAAATTGGTTGTTCAGATAATGCAATGTCTGAATTAATGAAGGAGAAGCTATTTTACAGATGTTGATAAATAATCTAAATAAATGAAGTCTCACCATCATCCTGATCATTGTGTAAAGGACAGAAAACAAAGTCTCCAGAGCTGTTTTACAATCCTGCTGACCTCCATCTCCCTGAAAAGAAAAATATAATCTTTTAAATTTAATAGTATGACAGTCTCTTTAGAAAACTGACTTGATATGGTGGCATTATCACTAATAAAAGTGCACACACACATATCATAGCAAAAGCTATAACTGTTTTATAGATTCTGAAGCATAAGCTTGAAGCAGGAAAGAAAAGGTTAGATAAGTTTTGATATAATAATTATGCAGCATATGAATCAGTAGTTAAAATGACAAGATAATTTAACAAATAAAATAGTTAATTATGTCTCAAATAAAAAAAAGTCAGCTTTATGAATATCTAAATTCTATTTGAAATAATTGTATGTTACACGTAACTGTAACAAATTCTGATAAAATCCAACACTTACCTTCAGCCTTCGCCTATTCATCCTGACATACCAGTTTGTGAGATGATCAACAAATTTTATAAGCTTGGGTACTACTGTATATAAACGGTATGCTGAAAAAGCAAAAGTTAAATGTGACCAAGAATTTTAAATAAATTTTATAATTAAAAATAATTTAATAAAGCAAAGAAAATCAGAGGTATATGTATGAAATTGAAGTAAAAGAAGTCAAAATATCCAAACCTCAAGGAATCTTTTTTAAATATTAATGTTTTAATACAGAGACACAAGATTCCATTTAACTATGACCATTGTATTTTAAAGCTAATGGAAAAATAAAATTCTACTTACCTTTCATTTCTTTTGATACAAATGCTACTAGACTTTGACTGAATGATAAAATCCAGCAATCCATAATATTTTGCATATTTACGCTATCGTATATTTCTTCTGAGTAGATGAATTTTACATTCCAGTTCTAAAAACCAAATTAAAAATTCAATAATGATAAAAATTAAATATTACTACATTAGTTTTGCAACTTTAACAATACAAATACAACTTTAATACACAGAAGTTAAAAATGTTCTTATTTACAATAATGAGGAGAAAAGGCATCATTATACAAATACTTCAGTTAATAAAAAATATGCAAATTTAAAGGAAAAAATTACACTTAAAAGCTTCATAATAAATGCATGAAAGGGATTTAAACATCTTCAATAATTTTCTCTTTAATTTACTTGCTTTTTCATTTATAAAACAAACAAAAACCCACATTCCCCCCCCCCAAATAAATTAATAAATAATAATGGTGATCTTTATGTTCCAAAGAAAATTACAATTTTGTGAGGATGTATATCATTAAATTAAATTAAGAATTATTTCTAATTAAATTAAATTTTTCAAATTACACAAGTATCAATAATATGAAACAGATTTGAAAAAGTTTTAGGTAAGATTATTTTTAGGAATATGATTTTTTGATAGGGCTTTTAATGCAGTTGAGAGTCGCTTCAATTTTAAAATACTGATAAATAGTCACTTGTAAATGAGTAAGCAGCTAAGAGATATCTTTACCCCCACCTCCATTTTTTTAAAAAAAAATTTGAGAGAAAAAAAAAAGATAACACATGAATACAAGATTTTATCAATTTCAAATTCAATAGCAAATAGAATTGAATATTAAAAACAGACATACTTTCTCATACATATGTATGTTTTGTACCAAGAATCGATAGGAATTATACCAGGGAAGGAAGACATCTTTTAATATATCACGCACTCCTTCCTCTTTGAAGCACAACACTTCAGCTCTCACAACAGGAGAATTGATAAGATACAGCCTGCAAAACATATACAAATAATTGCAACAAAAATGAGTAGATAAAATGAACATGCAAAGAAAAAGAAAGGATTAAATCTTAGAACAACTGGTTGATTTATTCCAGAATTAAATAATTACAAAGTGAGAAAGTAAATAAGGCTTTGGGCCATCTCTGTCACCTGGCATGGCACAGAGTTTTCAGATAGTGTCCTCTATGGGACTTTATACCAAATTCTCTCCAACACTGTCATGTTATTAAACCGATAACATGCTAGGATGGTTTTAGGCCCTTTCCCATCAGATTTCAATTGTGCTCTGTGGAGGAAGAGTTCAACAATTGCCAAGTATGAAAAAAGCGGCACCAGGCTCCATGAACTTGGAACTGCACTGATTGAAGACAAATAGCCTTTATTAATAAGTTCTAACAACTAACATAGACCAGAGATGTCCAGGGGGCATAATGATTTTACTATTATTATTGCTTGCCGCATAGGCCTACCATTGGGTGTTACGGTCTAGAATGGCATTCTCTCAGATAAACAATTTTGCTCTCTGTGTGTGTGTCTCTGTCAAATGTGGCATACTTACTCTACATTGGTACATAGATAAAATTCCAAGACCAGCTGTTTTGCCATTCCTTTTTACACCACTCTTAGGACTTATAAGCAAGAAAAAACTTCTGCTATGAATTGCTTTCAAATTTGCCAAACACTTCCTAGGGCAGCCAGATCTCTTGACTTCTCCCCCATAAAGTGCATTTATCACAGTTTTAAGCAAATCATCTGCTTTGTTCTTTTTACATGTATCTATTTAAAATTGAAATAGGGAACAACACTTTTAGTATTCAAATAATCAGTTACTGGTAAAATTTCCTCCATGGCTTCATGTCTCATTTGTTGCCAAAAAATGTAAGTCACCAATTTCCAATTTGGAGCAGCATTTTAAATTAAAGCATTTACCATTTAACTACAGTAAAAAACTTCTCACTATAGATATATCCTCATGGTTGCAAATTTTGCAACTGATAAATTGCAACCATGAGGATATATCTATAATGATTACCGAAAATTGTATTGATAGTGTTGAGGATAGAGATTTAACAACAAAAATGAATCTAATAACAATACCACAAAAAGGTTAATCTAATATAGAGTAATTTACTATTTAAAAAAATAACCATTTGCACTAGGTTTAGTTTAGTTTAGTTATTATTAACGTCGCACTAGAAGCAACACGAGGGCTATTGGCGACGGACCTCGTAATTTTGAACCACGTAATGATGATTGGTTCAAAAAATTACACAATGTATGAGAAAAATTATTCAGATTAAAAGCAAAAGTTTATTAAAAAAAAAAAAAAAAAAAAAAAAAAAAGCAAAAAGAAGTAATTCAAATTTTGCATTAACTTTCTCATCCTTCAGCTGTTGCAAAAAATTAGTCAAAATTTATCTAGGATAATTTTCATAAAATAGTTTCTAAATTTAAACCAACAAAATCAAAATATTAAAAAGCCATATTAGAAGTAGAAAACTATTTAAAAAAGGAATTGCTTAAAGAAACAGCATTTGAAATGGGGAGAAATAAATATTCAAATTCACCCCTGAAAAAGAGGTACATTTTCTTACAATATATACTTCAGTTTCTCGTGAAGGAATTTTTCCTAAATCAGGACAAGTTTTAATTGAATTACTATTGACCAAATGAAGTAGTTGTAGTTCATAAACTGTATTATTAATGTCTAACTGGAATTTACCAAGAATTATTTAATCAGTATGCCTAATACTGTCTAAGCTCATTATTTTAGAGAGAATTAATTTATTAAATATCATTTATGTTATATTGACAAAATTAGAAAACAGTTATATGCTCATTTTTAAATTTAATACAAGATATAAAAAGGTACTTCTTTATTTTAACTCGGATTGAATTCCCTCTCCTTTAAATATGTAAAATAATCAAAATATTTATGGAAGTAGCAACTCAGTTATATTACATTCATTTGAAATTTGAGCAAGAAAGTTAAATTTGTAATAAAAGAACAAATAATCTAAAGAATAGATTTAAGAACAGTTCGACTAGAAAAAAAATTAACCCAAAGTTGACGGGCCATAATATAAATATAGCCATGAGGAACAAATAGAAGTAATGAATAAATGACATCATTAAAAAAATATTTTTTAAAATTCTCATTCTAAAAAGGGGATGGAGCATCAGAAACTTGAATACTTAAATCACTGTTGCATATCTATACCTGTGACATGTATACAGGCTAAAAGAAATCTAAGTGTTCATGTACAAAATCCAAATAAGCAAAAATACATTAAACAATATAAAAAGAAATCAAAAATTCGAACATAAAATTTTGTTATAATATAAAAATTGAAAGAACAAAATTATAACAAAATACAAAAAAATTACCAAAATTTAGATTATTTAAAACTAATATTTTATCATAAAAAGTTCAATTTGTGGTACTGTTATACTTTTAAATACAAGGTAAAGACAAATGTTGTGAGTATTCATATTATTATCACAATTATATTTATTTCTTTGGGATTAATAGCTTAAAAAAATGATCATATATCAAACAAAAATATATATTTACAGATCTAGAATAAAGATTATCAAATAGCAAAGATCACCTAAGAGAATCAGCTCCAAATTTATTAACAACTTCTACAGGGTCAGGATAATTTTTCTTTCGCTTACTCATCTTTTGTCTATCACTAAATAAGAAAGAAAGAAAAATAATGAAACAAATTACCAATTAAAAAAAAGGAGGCTTGAAAAAATACATATTCATTAAATTCTCAGCAATAGTATTTAAACATAATTTATAATAAGAAAATTGAAATAATTTTTAATTAATACTGAACCATATTCTTCATACATACCTATTAACTTATTTATGTACATATTTCAAAAGCATAAAATTAAAATATACAGAAGCATCACTAAAAAAAGTTCATATTTTCAAAAATTCAGAAATAATATAAATCCAATAATTTTAAATATTTTTTTACTTCTCTCTCTCTCTCTCTCTCTCTTACACACACTATATCTTAACACACATACACACACAAAAAAAAAACACTTCAATTTCATGTCTACAAAATCTTCATAAACATATATCAAGCTATGAATGATAAATTAAATTTCTCCTTCACATGCACACACATATATATCAGGCTTTTAAAAACATTCCTCACTAGCATTTTATGGAGATTAAAATTACAGCACAAATACTAAATAAAATAACATTGTAAAAGATAATCTCTATTTAAAAATTTTTCATTAAACAAAAGATATTGTATTTACATTAAGATAAAAAAAAGTGTAAAAGTCAGTCATATATACAACATACCTTGCTAATACTAAGCCATTTACAATTACATTCTTGAAAGGTGCTTTCCCATATAATGCTGTAGAAATTACAAGCAGTGTATAGAACCTACAAAAGAAATATTTTATAAATAATTTCTAAATGCTTTTGAAATTTTTCTATAAAAATTAAAATACCTTGTTTTATTTAAGAACATTTATGTAATCAAAATTAAAGGAGCAAAAACATAATTATGTATGCACCAAGTTTTACACATATACTCAACTTTTTTGAAAAATACATTTGATTTACTGTAACATGAGTTATGATTGATGATAAGTTTTCCACAGCTTAATAGTGATACAGGTATGAGGTTGAATTTCCTTATTGAAGACAAGTCTGGAAAATAATGTTTTAAACACTGATCCAGAATTAGAATGCACACTGAAATTTCAGCAATATCTGAAAATTCATTTAGCTGAGTAAATAAGAATTGTTTGATAAAAATGTAAAACTAAATTAGCAAAATAAGATTTTCTGATTAAAAAAAAGCCAATACTTTTAAAAATTTGTAAATTAATTCATCTACTCAAAACATTACTTATCATAATCTTCATTGGATTCTCTAGGTTAGTGAGTATGATAAAGCTTTCAAGAGAGGACATTGATTTTACTCCTCTAACCATAAGCAAATGTGTTTACCTATCCCACAATTCTTTAACAATTTGTTTTTATTCAATTTACTTGTCAGCTATTACATTAATATGTATACATTCTGCATTTTATTATAGTTATCAATTGATAAATGAATGAATTTAATTGTATGCCTAGTACTGATTTGTATGTATTTAATATTAAATATATAAATGTTAATATACATATCTAAAAAATTTTACTGTTCAATTTTCATCATTTTTCTTATACTTTTTTTTTTAAATTTCAATTTGCATGATTTTTGAATAATGGAAAAAGCATCCCCTTTTTAATATACAAATTTAATCCTTTTTGCATGACTTTTACATGGTTTTACAAGATGAGTGAGTGATAGTGGAGTTTAATGGTGCAAGAATCAGACATGGCTATGCCGCAATCTAATTGGAACATAATTGAAGTTATTAATATAAAAAAAATTGGTAGATTTGATTGGCCATTTAGTTTTTTTTGATTTTTGATATGGATTTCATCACATAGCATATTGTAACCTTGACTGAAATTTGGGAAAAGTTTTCAATATTGGATTGCATAAATCACACTGCAGCAGTAATTACTGAAATAAAACAATACACATAAAATGCATGCTGGAAAGCAGCCTGGTCAGAATTAATAAAAGTGCAACCGAAAACACATCAATGTTAACAGAAATCATTACGCTAACATGACACTGGTGGAGACGGGTTAAAAACTTTCAGTGAAAATGATCTTGCCAAAATGATTCAGACTGAAACCGTAAGGGATGATGACATTATAAATTATGTAACAGATGTTACTGATGGGCAAGAAGAACCCGATTATATAACAGCAGATAAATTCAATGCAGATCTCCAACTTTGCCATAAATTAGAATGTCATTTTCTTGCAATCAATGCAAATTCTGAAAGAACTTCAAAATTCTAAAAGGACCTTCAATCTTGTATATCTGGCAATCGAGACATATACAAGCATCTAGTGAAACAATAGTCATTGCAAAAACTGATCACTGACTACATGGTAACTGAGAGAAAAGTCAACACTAAACAAGTGCGTGGTAGTATTTTCTAGTTACGAAAGCGATTTTGAACCAGTTTACCACAAGAAAGTTCGTGTATTGTCAAACTACGAAGAATAACGGTTATACGTTTTGAAAAGCTTTGTATATGTAAAATAAGTACAAATGTAAATGAAACATTTAAAAATGTTCTCATGTGCATTTTCTAAATCAGATTCTAAAAGGATTAGTGAGATTTTTAAGTAGATAATAAGACTCGTGTCTTGATTTCGAGTTATTTTTTTACATGAGACTTTTTTAAATGTGGTCTCTATTCACCACATAAAAAATACTTCTTATATGTGTTATGAAAACTATTTTTTATAGCTACCAGTGAAGTGTTGTAAAATTTTTTGTGTGTTTACTTTTAATCGGTCCCTATCCACCGCACAAAATCAGATTTGAGTGTACAAGACAAATGCAAATTTATATAATTTTTTTTTTTTTGAAAAAAAAAATCAAATTAAATGAAACAAAGCTGATTTGTTTATAAGTTATTCTGTACTTGGAATTTCCCTGAATGAATTGAAACTATTTTTTACTCACCATCCTCTGGTTTGGTCCAATCCTTCAGCAATGAAATCTGCTGGGAATCCTTCTGCAAATTCTTTGGTGTTTTCAAATGGGTAATGAACCTGAGCATATGGCATGCTTCCACTTTCAAACCAACAATCAAAGACTTCACTGACACGACGCAACTGGCCCTTGCCACATGCAGAAGGAATGGTTAAGTTGTCAATACTAAAAAAGAAATATAATATGAAATAACAGATTTCTACAATTTTATGTCATGAATCTCAATAATACTAATAATCTTTGTTATTTATTGTGCAGTGAAATAATTTCAAAGCTGGTAAAGATTGTTATTCTGAATGTCTTGGACATAGCTATAAGAAAAGTTTTCAAGATTGAGGAATATTTTTATAATTCTTTTTGCCCTGGTTTTATTCTATAGTTAGTAAATTTATAATGTTTATGAGATATGTATGTTTATGAGAATGAATGTATGTATGTTTTTATTAAATTTTTCAAATTTAGAATAAACTGTCATAATCCAGTACTACTTAAGTAAAATATATTTTATAGTTTGCACAAATATTTTTCCTTCTAAATAATTTTTCTAATTTTTTTTTTATACAGCCTTTTTAAAGTTGTCTAAGCAGTGATTTTTTTCTCTAGGTAACTCTACAACAGTTGTCAATTAAAATATCATATTCTCATATTTAAAGACAAACAAGAGACACAAATTTTAATAATACTTATTTTAGATGAGAGAAAATTTTCTAATCACCTACTATTAATGAGTTGAAGATTTGCAACTTATATAAACATACTTTTTAATTACATGCATGATTGTTAATGAAATTCTTTAAAATTTACTTACGATTCCCGATGCAAATCAGTAACTTTTTGATTGGTGAGTCTTTCCAATTCTTCAATGGAACCAACACAAATCACCTATAAAATACATGAATCAAAAACAAGAACATCTTTTATAATGACAGAAAACATTACTTAGTTTTTGAAATAAGGATGAAAAAACAGAAAAATTTAGTATATTTACACAGCTTCAAAAGCTCAATAAATTCTTTTTGATTTCAAGCATTCCACAAAATCACATTATTTTAAAAAATGTAACCTACATTAATATTTTTGATAACATAAAAGAGCACTTAAAAAAAGTGCGAAAGATTCCATTATTATTTTTTAAAAAAAATTATGAAGTACTTCAAATTTAATTAATCAATATTAAATACAATAATTAATTCTTTTTTGAATGTAAAATCAATAAATAGTATTTGGATTCAAACATTTTCAATAATTTACCTCCTCTCCATCATCACTAATCCAGAGAGGAATGGGAGTGCCCCAATACCTATTTCGTGATATTGCCCAGTCCCTGGCTTCTCCTAGCCAGTTAGCAAAACGTCTCTCTTTTACAAATTCAGGGACCCTGTAAGGGAAATTTTTTTTTTATTCAAATGCATAAATGCAAGACATTTCATAAGCATATTCAGTCCCTCTGAAATTTCATGTCATGCAATATTAAATTGATAGCCATATCTATACAGTAAGGCATGTTTACTTTCCTAAGTATGCAAATAAGCAAACAAAAAAAAAAAAAAAAAAAACGAATTATAAAAAAAAAAAAAAAAAAAATTGGCTACTTAATGGTAGTTTTAAAACTAAATACTTTTTTCCCTTGATTTTGCCAATTTCTTGAATTCAAAATAAAAATATGTGCATAAATCCACTTTAACAATACAACTATTAATAGATTTAAAAAAATAAAGTTTTCTGTATATTTTATTTAAAATGATCAAAAGTTCATGGGGAAATTCTTTTTAAAACACAAATACAAAGCTACACATTATATTGGATAGATACCCTACACTAGAAGCAATACGCAATGTATTAATGAAAAACCCCATAATTCTGAGCCATCGTCCAGTGACAAACTGGTATCTCACCCATCTTACTTCAAGACCATGATGACACATTGACTTTTAGGCATGATGGATTTAGCCTGCATCAGCCACTCAACATGCTGGGTATTTAATAGAAATATGATTCACACTCATGCCTCAATTGAGATATCGAAAAGGCACAAAAGAACAAATGAATGCATACCTTTATATTTTGTTACTATTAAGGTGCTAAATCAACAAATAAAATTAAACAAAGAAAATATTTGTGAACAAATCCTGTTTTTAAAACGAGACAACATTTTATAGATTTCCCAAAAACTACAAAATTAAAAAGAATAGAAAATCTTTTGAGAGTGCATGTTCTACATGAAATATCCAAAACATTTGGAGAAGAATTTGCATTGGAAATCAAAGCCAAATTATATATATAAATATATACATGTTCAAATTTCTTTTACTAGACCATATGTATTTTTAATTTGTAAACAATTGCTGAAATGAAACACCATTAAAAATTCATGCAAAAAATAGGTACCAAATCTTTTAAATAGCAATTAAGGCTTTCTTCACATCATGTTAAAGGATACAACAAACTCTGTACTTTTCAGAGTGAAAATACACTAACACTAATATAAAATTATGATTTCCTACCCTATGAAAAGCAGCATATTTTAATATAGTACTCAATTCTGTTTGAACTAATCAATTTTTTTCTGCATAAAATGCTTTATACTTTACCTCCTATATTTCAATGCTAAATTTAAACTTAATGCTACCTGCTAAAGCTAAAAATAAAAGTATATTTATGAAATATTTCAAAAATGTATAGAAACAGTATAATAAATCGATTTATCTGTTGGTTTAATCACATGAAATTATTTTAATATTGAGAAATATTTGCAATACTAAAATATATAGGTTCCAAATTTGGTCTTGGGCAATGAAAATCAGGTATGACAACCTTAAAGTCATATGTGTTTCAGCAAAATAAAATTTAAACATTTTAAAAATTTTGTTTGAGACAGAAAGTTGCAACATTAAACACTGGAAATTATCAACAAATATTAAACACAAGCAATTTTACATTAAAAACCCCAATTAAAAAAATTTCATAGAAAAAAAGCAAATTTTTGAGAAATAAATTGATCTATGTAATAAACTGAAGATTTTTATACCATTTCAAGTAACTACTATAACATAAAAATTAAAATCATTTTGACACTTACTCTATTTTTGTCTATAAACTATGGATACAAAACATTTTTTTAAATTATTTCTATTTATGGTGCTTATATAAGAGATATATTTTCATTATTATTTTAAAAGCAATATATTACTAAGTGGAAATTCATTTCTCCTTTCAGAAATGATACTAATTTTTATAAGAAACGAATCATTCGATTGATTTATTTGAATTAACATCACAATAGAAGTCACAAAAAGCTACTAGTGGTGGACTTCATAATTTTAAATTATGATAAAGTAAATTGAATAACACATGAGCTGGTACCTCTATCTTCAAATTCCCATACTACACCAGGGGAACACTGATGTCTTAAAGCACTTATAATTTAATATAATCAGCCATTAGTCTATATGACAAGAGAGAGAGAGTTTTTAATGAAATTACAACTTCAACTGCTGCTCAATTAGAACATTGTTGGAAACAATACTTTTTCTCAAATGACTACCATAACCATTCACATGAAACCAAATATAATATTTAACTTTCTTCCTGTAAATATTTTTCACGAACTTCTACTATTTGAAGAAATTCTAACAATTTTCACAAAAACTATTACATAGCATCCTTTTCTTTTACCTTGTTCTAAAATAAAACAAGACAAAAGAGTGAAATACAGAATAATTTATTTTTAATAAATATAAGTAAAATAACAAGCTACCAGTAAGTTTCTTGATTTGCAGCCTGTAGTAGCTTTTGCATATGTTCAACTCTGATAAACCATGAGGGGACAGCACGGTAGATGAGGGGTGTCTCAGAACGCCAACAAAATGGGTAACTGTGTTTGACTGTACTTTGGTGCACAAGTCGACCAAGAGACTTAATGTGTTTCATAATATTCTTGTCAGCATCCTACAAGATAAAGGATATAGTTATAAATGAAATAGTTATTTTAATTAAAACAATTTGTAGAATCTTTTGTTACAATTCCTAAAAATTTACAATTTTCTTTCCTATTATAAAATACAATCTTTAAGCACTATAAGAATTCCCACAGCTCAATTAAGATATTTGATTTAAAATGGGGAATGAAAGAAAATATTAAAAAGATAAACTTAAACAAAGAAAAAATTGCTTCAATACAAAAAATATGGCAGGATGCAAAAATTGAGGAGAAAATGTTATACATGGGGCATTTCTTTTCAAGCAGGAATGGGAAGTGGGGTTTATTTACTTTTTTAAGTTTAGAAGTATTTTAACCATCCACCCACAGTCCATATTTAAAATTTAAAAAGCAGACATAATACATCCTTTTATTACATCTCTTTAGGATGAATTTTGGATTTAACAATATACGTCTCAAGCAGTCCATTTAAAACCTTAATTTCATGTAGCAGATAAAGCAAATTCATAACAATATTACACATTATCATAATTTTAGGAACATATGTTTCAATTTTGATTATAATTTTACAACATTTTCATCAAAAAGAACACATAATTTTCTTTTTAAAGATTTATACATAAGTTTAGACATATCATAATAGCAAACTTAGAATTTTTATCTACTAATATAAAATATATATATTATATATATATAAATGGGAAGACTTTACTTTGACATACTGTCCTTTAAAGTCTACAACTGGATCAACAAATTTTCCACTTAAGTCAATAGGACATACTATGTCTTGATCCTTTGTGATAACACCATTTGCCAGACATATTCGATAATCATCCTATTTGAGAGTAAAATATGAAATTCACATTAAGAATGTCACTTTAATTTATAATAAGAACCATTTTAAAATACATTTAGCCTTTTTCAAATTTAAATGCTAAATGCCTTACTGCAAAAGCATCTTCATACTTACAACTGTATTCATATGTTGTCAATAAATTTATTAATTTCAGATTAGTTTAAAACTGATTTAAAAAATATTAACCTTGGCACAAATTACCAAACAGTTTTTAAAATTAACTTATTAGCA
>BMAW01100526.1:643946-669566 GCA_019974015.1 Nephila pilipes | reverse complement strand
CCCCCCCTAGTAAATCCTTTATTACAGGGCTCTACCGATTCAGCTAGCTAGGTGAGCATAAAATGATAGTCAAAACTGAAATAGAAGGGCTGCAGCTCAGTTCAGTTTTGTAGCCCTAAATGGTACATGTATTTAAAAATAATTAGAGGCATTTAAAGAATAACTTTTTTCACTGAATTCATCAAACATTTTGAAATATTTGTGACAAATGATTAGGTAAGTTAATTATAATTAAAATTTATATTTAGAGATATTTACTGAGCAATGAGTGATGGTAAAGTTTAATGGCATAGGAGCCAGATATGGCTATGTTGTGCAAAATAAGGAGTGTCTGATCTAGATGTTTGAAAAAAAAAGGGGGGGGGGATACAAATTGGTTGAAAATAGAGAAGGTATCCTGGGTACATGTGACCTATGTTTTCCAAAGACAGTGAACCCAATGGGAAAGGGAAAAGATCATTAGGGTGCCTTGGATGAATGATGCCCATATTTACAGAAGACAAGTATTCAAGGGCGAGATATTCACTAAAATTAATTATATATGTAGGATTTTCAAGCTAATTATCAAACAATTAATTTTATTTTCCAATGTACTGTAAAACCAGTTCCTCCTTTACTCGATAGATGGCCCCACAAATCAGAGTCCTGTGATAAGCTGATGCAACGCCACCTATTCCAGAACAAAACTGAGTGACACTTAGTTCTCGTTCTCTCTTTCCCCCACTTTTCTGCTTCTCCTTCACAATACCAGCATTGGAAGTAAACTCCAAACGTTTGAGTGCGTTCCAGCACCCTTCGCAAATATGGTTAAATGAGGCAGCCCTCTATTTTGCTCCGATGAACTAGTCAATTCGTCATCTATTGTAAATACTTTTCATCATTTCTCCTAACAAACAAGTAAAGCTACTCCGAGCCTCATCATTGAATTTCTACAAAAACCACATGGAATCCAGTAATGGAATTACCCCCTAGACAGCCCTTTGCATAAGAGCCAACCATCGTAGATTCGGGATGTACAATATCACCCCTCCATTCTACATATATAAGTAATAACACAAGTGTTTAGTACTGTTATTATTGCAATGTTGGTTTGAATAACAATCTATAAATAGATTGCAGCAATTTTTTGATAAAATTTCAACAAAAAAATAATTTGGTCATTAATTGGTTAAAATAATTTATATTTTCAGTATATTACAGCAGATTTTTGAAAACATATTAACCAAACCTTTAAATGTTATATCATATTTTGAATGAAATGTTTATTTATCACTTTTACTAACATTTAAAACAATACTGAAGGTCAAAGTAAAAGTGAGTGAGTGAATGTAAGGTTTATTGGCGCAAGAGCCAGATATGGCTATGCTGTGCCAAACAAGATTAAACTGTGGTCTAGACGTGAAGTTGAAAAAAGATAAGTGGTTGACAAGAAGGAGGGTCGAAAATAGAGAAGGATCACTAGGGTATCCCGGGAGTGCGTCACCCGTGTTTACCAAAGACAGTAAACCCCATGGGAAAGAAAAAGATCACTAGGGTACCTCGGGTTCATGAAGCCCGTACTTACCTGAAGAAGGCAAGTCCCTGAGATCCCCTGATATAATCCCCAGGGGCAGGGTGCCCGGCTATACCCCCAGACGCTGGGTACCCATTTTAGTCGCCTTTTACGACATGCATGAGCTACAGTGAGACTATTCTGTCATCCCCGGTCACCACACGGGTCAGGTCAAAGTAAAAAGTAAAACCATTAACTAGGTTGAAACAATCCAAATCTATTACATTTCAAATTCATTATCTAAAAGTTAAAAATATATATACATTAAACAAGACAATCAATATATGATGCAAGCAAATTGGCACATGCTAACCGAATTTTCTCAAGATATGAAATTACTAACAGGATAAACTGTCAGTTTGTACTTTCGAGATGCAAGGTAACACCTCATGGTGAACATTCATTTAGAGATCGTGACTTGAATTATAAGATATAGGTTAACTCAAACTGTAAAAAAAGAATTAAAAATTTAAAAATGTATAATTAGTCTAATTTAAGTATTGCTCTATTCTAGATAAAGAAAAGAAACTTTGTCCATAGCTGTGCAGGAAAATTTGGATGCTGAATGATCCAAAAATCAGACATTTTTTTTTGAGTAATTAAAATGCAGCAGATCCACATCATAAGGCTGTGGAGTTGATGATCATAATAAATCCAAATAGTGTAGAAGCCCTAATTGGCTGATAGATCCAATAAAGAAGTTGCTTTATTGAGATATATATGCTGACATAGGCATTAATTAAAAAAGAAAGAAAATCTATTGTCAGTGTTATAAACACCAACACCTAAAACAAAGAAGCCTTATGACCATTTAATTCTTATAAAAATATATTTTCTACAGTTGCTTCGATTAACAGATTCTTTAATAACAGTAAATTAAGTATAGAAAATAATGGACCATGTTCAAAAAGAATGAAGCACTTCTGAGATATGTTCAAAATGAATTTTTTTCTTGACTGATGATAAAATAATGTGTTATCTTCAATCTATGACAGATGACAACAGAACTATAAGAATTAAACCTCAAATTATAGGAAGGAAAAAAAAAAAAAAATAAGAATTTCGATTTCCCCATCAAACATCTATCCAAACATCAAATTTTATATATAAGCTGGTATGATATAAGCATAAAGATGTGCCAGAATAGAAAATACTATTTTTTACCTCTTTTCTTGGAGAAATTTTGGATTTCACAAGCTAGAAAGACTATTCCACAAATTGTATGGAAATGTGTTGATGTTGCAGATATGATGGCAAGCGGACAAATTCACTAAACATTCCTCTTTTCAACATCTGAATATGAGAAGCAGCCATTTGAAGTTGTTGAAATAGATTTCCCAGGACTGTTATTTTTCAAACAGAATCAGAAAGAATGGATAGTCATCTTCCCTTGTGCCATTTTCAGAGCTGTATAACAAGAATTGGCATTCTTTTTGTCTACAGAAAGTTCTATACAGGTTTTTAATTCAATATTTATCCAGATATAACCAATGGGATCAATTTTACTGCAATGAGCACTTTGTTTAAGAGCATAAAAAAGTGCCATCATACACAGAACCGAATAGAAATTTACTCCTCCTACAGCATTCTGATATAGGCGACTAATTAGTGCAATAAAACAAATCCTCCTTTAAGTTTTAAGTCATACATCACTTAATCATGAAGAGATGACCACAATATTCTGTGAATATAATAATATTATGAACAATCCTCCATTAATCTATATTACCAAAGACATTGAAGATTTAAATCTAACCACTCCATCAATGTACTTGCTTGCAATCCAAGAGAATTGATACAGAGAACCAGGTCTTATCAATTACATTCATCTTCACTGAATAAATAACATAAATCACCAAAAGTTAAAGACCAAATCTTTGCACAAGAAATTAGAACAGAATATCTTGGCCAAAACTATAATAGGAGCAACAAATAATAATTAAAGAGGAAATCCAACTCAGATTGGAGATGTAGTTCCAATCTTCACCGACAACCTAAAAAGTTACATTGGCCTTCAGGCATTGTAATCAACTGGAGTAATGCAGACTTGAAAAAGTCAAAACTGAATTGAGAGTGTTGTTGCGACTAATTTCAGTTTCAAGACTTCTATCTCCATAAATCAACTCCACTGATGACCATGGAATCTTTGAAGATAAAGTATGAGTCATAACACTGCCTATTCAGAACAATTTTATTCTAAGAATCAGATTTGGAATTCAAAGTTTAAAGGATATTTTAAATTCAAAAGGTGGAATGATGTTAAAAATTTTTTAAAATGCCAAGTGACAGATTAATTTTATAACTTTCATAAAAACCTTAACAATAATATTTGTTTTGTTTGTTATTTTATGATAACCCTTTTCATAATTGACATAAGTAAAAAAAATTGTTGAAAATTCTCCGATTCAGAATCTCATAATCATTGTGTAACTGCCAATAAAATCTTTAAAAGATGAATTGCATGTGCTTTCTACATTAGGGTATTCTTTTCATTCCCACCTAATGGTGAATCTCCAAAAAGGTAAATCAGTTTCAACTTCCTTTTTGATACAAGAATTTATAACAATGATCACCATCCATTTTAAGGGGTAGAAACAATGACTTCAAAAGGTAGAGAGGCCTGGGAGATAGCTTACAGCAATTAAAGTTAACAACATATAAATTTCAACAACATTGTATATATAATTTTCATTAATAGACATTTAAAACTACAACCTAATAAATTATATAGTGATGGAATAATTAATATCATACTATGAATAACTTAATAGTAAAATTTCTGATTTAATAGGTATTCACAATTAGTCAGCTCGCTGAATGCACTCTGCTTTCAAATATTTTCTCACCTCACCAAAATATGGGGCCTGATGAACAACACCTGTACCACTTTCTGAAGTGACATATGAATCACATAGCACTCGGAATGCACCACGTGACTTGAGCTGCAAGAAAAAAACAAAAGAATTCCTTCATAAAACCCTTTTTTCCAAAATAATAGATCAAAGAAAAGAAAATGCATACATGCTTAAAATAAGGGAAGATAGGTTCATATCCACTGCCTTCCAATGTTTTGCCTTTAAACCTAAAAAAAAAGTTCATTTCTGAAAATCACAAATGAATTGTTTATTCACAATAAAATTCCAAAATAAATAGGCAATAATATTAAGCACCAATTTAACTTGATTCAAATGTCAAAATGAAAGTGCACATGTTACTGTAAAGATATCTTATACTTGACAGGAATAAGGAGAGTCGAAAAAGATACAAATACGAGCTATTGAAAGGACAAGAATTCACTAATTTTGGGGTAAAATACATTAAATATCATTCATTTTTAGAAATAAAATTCAAATTTGCTCAAACAATAAGATGTATGCTTGAATAAAAGCTGAAAATGTTTTGGCAGATAAAATTGGTACAGAAGTAACAATCGAAGCAAGGATAGCTTTTTATTTCTTTTTAGTAATCAAAATATTCACCATAAAAAGTTAAATCAAAGCTTTGTTGAAATAGCTTCAAAATGTGATGAAACATTTAAAATTAAATAATTTCCTTTAATTTTGGAATGGTCAACATTAACTTACAAACAATTTTCTTACCAATTAAATAAAACTTAATATTTCATTGAAAGACTCAATATATTACCCATATATTTTCTTTTCAGTACAATTTAATACAAAACTTTGAATTTTTAATAAGATAAAACCAATTACTCTAAATAATATTCTAAATTCACTTTAATTAAATATATAAAAAACATCTACTTTTCTAGAACAGTATATTCAGCTTCTTTTTGAAATAGTGCCTCCAATCTGGCCTCCATCATTATGTATACTTTTTTATTTGTATTATCTACAAGAAATAAATATAAATTTTTAAATAAGAAAACATTTTTTAAAATCTTATTCTGCATAAATTTATAATCTAAAAAAAAGAATGATCAAGAAATTAATTTTAAAAAAAATTATGATTTTTTAACACATTGATAAAACAAACAATCATTTTATTGAAACAAAATAAACATGTCAATCTACAAATGAGAGCCATAATCACCTTTAAATTGTACAATAATAGCTTTTAATGTTTATTGTTTATGTAAATGCAAGTCTAAAAAATAACATGAATATTGCATCTATCCAATTATAATGTTTAAATCTATCAAGATTTTACATATGTTTTTTAGGCATTAAATAATTAAAATTATTTTGAAAAAACCTCCATATATTTGGTAAAGAAATATTATCTCTCACTCTGTCAAGTACTTTGATGGATTCATTTAAAAGTTTTTGAATAGCTAGCTAATTTGTTCTGGATATTCAATTAAAAAAAGATTATAATAACCTAAAAAACATTAATGAAAGTAATGATTTACAATACTCTCTCAGCAAGCCAGTATCACTGGATCAGAGCACTGATAAATTACCAAAATTGTCAGATTACTGGATAATCATTAATAATAATGCATTTAAACAGAAAAAGCTATGTATTATTTTATAAAAGTTATTTTTGTGCCAGAAAATAAAGTGTCTAACACATGAAATAACTAAAATTACAAAAAATATACAGTTTTGTATTAGCCTACATTATTCCATTGAAGAAGAATGCATAAATTATAATCTGTGACTTGGCAGCTGGTGTAAAAATGTCTGATTATTGGTAGGTGTAGATAGGTGAAGTGCCAGATTATAGAGGGAGTACTGTATTTTATCAACCTTAAAACAATAAAAGTACCTTTAATTCAAATTCTTTATCCTCTGTTTAATTATTTTTGAACTAACTTTTTTACAGCTATATAAATAGTTACTTAATAATTTTATACCATTTTTCTTATACTATAAATATAGTTTTGGAAATTAGCTGAATCCAATAGTATTAAAATTAAATCAATAAATCAAAATTATTTTTAAAAAAATTGTTATACATTAAAATTGGACATCCAAAAATAATTATCTGGTCATATGTTTAACAATGTACAAACATTTTTTCTCACCTCTAACTTTGACATAGTCCAAATCAGGATTGAGACAAATGGCCAGATTACTGGGAAGTGTCCAGGGAGTGGTAGTCCATATGATCATAGACACATCTGGATCCTTATCCAATGGAAAACTCACAATAACTATAAAAAGTAAAAATACTCAATACTTTTTCACACACTTTTCATAGTAAAAAAAGTAATTAAATAAGCCATAGAAAAAGAAGGATTTTTCCATTCCTTTAAAATTTTAAATATTTCTTTTTAAATTTATAATTTGAGAAGTTTCATAAATTTTGAGAATCAAAAATTAATAATGTTTATAGAAAGCACTATAAACTATAACTTTACTTTCAAATAAATTTTTATTAGTAAAGCACTATAGTATACCTGCTGGATCAACAACATTTTGATAGTTTTGGCCTGATTCAAAATTTGACAGAGGAGTGCTGCAAGCTGTTGAAAATGGCATGACCTAAATATACATATACAAATTAAGATTAATTTTACCATTCTTTATACAATGTAATAATACAAACCATTAACAACAACAAAAAAATAGAAATTTATATACATATAATTAAATTCTGCTAAAACTAAGGTATGACTTGAAAGAGGTTTTTTCACTATACACAAAAATATTCATGGTATAATGT
Organism: Nephila pilipes; assembly: GCA_019974015.1. Taxonomy (NCBI): domain Eukaryota; kingdom Metazoa; phylum Arthropoda; class Arachnida; order Araneae; family Nephilidae; genus Nephila; species Nephila pilipes. The sequence continues at coordinate 662,383 of BMAW01100526.1, read as the reverse complement.
TATAAAATCAAATCAAAATATTTAACCCCTTAACTGTGACATATTTCAGAAAAATGATCTAAAAATGGAAATTTTCTTGACTGTTTAATTTTGTTCTTTATATTATTATAAAAGTTAGAAAATGGTTTTTTTACTACAAAAATAAAATTTTAAACATACTTATTAATTAAAAATTAATACCTAATTAATTAAAAATACCTAAACTGTACTCCATATCGGTGTCCGAATCAGACAATGCAAAAAAAGAAAATTATTTGCAAAAAAACTCACTGAAAAGAAACTAAAACTAAACAAGAAAGAGAAACTCTGCCTTTATTTATCAATCCAAGAGTGTTTTTGTTTATCTTACAGCAGCTGCATTTTCCCTTCCTCGACTAAAACCGTAATTAGTGAAAAACTAGGACCACTAATGCCATATATTACGAAAATAGCGAATTGAGTATCCTAAAGTAGAAGCAAATTCAGTTCGGGCATCACAAATTCTGCACATAGTAGTTGCCCGAACTCAGTTCGGATGACACTGGCAAGGGGTTAAGCATAGCATATTCACAAAAATATAGAAAAATGCTGATAGTAAATTTCTTTCTCATAATTCAATATCCTTTGATAACATGTTTATTTTTCTAAACATTTACTAATATGAGATACTAAAAATGTAATTTCTTACAGATCTATAGAACAGTATTATAGAAAATAGAATTTTAAAGCAAACATTTACAATATCTTTGTAAATTTTATATATATATATATATATAATAATGTAAAAATAGTTCAGAAGTGTACCTTAACTCCCTGGTAAACATATCCTTTGTTAAACAGTTGCTTAAAAATATACCACACACTTTCCATAAATGAAGGGTACAAGGTTTTGTAGTCGTTTTCAAAGTCGATCCATCGTCCCATACGTCCAACTATGTTCTAGAAGAATTTAAAATAGTTTTAAATTAAGTAAATATGAATTATTTAAAATACATTAAATAATTCTTTCCTCTGAGAGCAAAATTATAAAAAAAAAATAACTTTTTTCAAAAAAAAAAAAAAAATATTTAACAATTTTAATTCTTGTACAGTTTTTCATCAACTTAATAAAATGGAAAATTGTTAACTGGAATGATATAGTATTTTCAGCATATTATTAGTGATAAATTAACACCACTTGACATACAGTGGAGAAATTACATCAAGCATAAAGCTACTTTATTGTATATTATAGAAATTATATTACTGTATAGTTTCAACATTTCCAAGTCTGTTTTGCACAAAAATGCAAAGGGAAATGCTAACAATGCAATGGCAAAATGACTGTTGATATTTCATTCATAGTAAATTATGTATAGAAGTTTTAAAATTTAATGTCCGTTGTTTTCATATAGAGCATCCGTTCATTTCATATTCAACAATCTCTATAATTCTGAATTTTTGAAAATGTACAATAATATTATTTTAAAAGTTTAATCTGCAAGTGTAAAATAAACTGTACAAAAAAAGCTTGTCACTTGGTAATCAAATAATTTTTTATTAAGGCCTATTTGATTAAAACAATTTTTAAAACAGAAATAACAACAAAAAATGTAAGATAAGTAAGGTATTTTTTATCCAAGAAAAATAAAAAAATTTAAATTGCCTTCAAAACGGGAATTAAATTTTGATTATTTATGCATTATGTTGAATTGTAATCATAAATAAAAACAAATGATATAAATATTAACATTTTCATTGAGACAAAAAATACACACAAAGAGAAATAAACCATTTTTGCATAAAGCTGTGTTTATTTACCTTAAATATAAATTCATAGTTGCTTAAAGATATAGAGACTATACTTTAAAAAAAAAAAAAAAATCATAGAACATGCATACGCTGAAAGAAATACTTTTCAGTTTAATAATATTCAGTAATTATTCAAATATTATTTTATGTACAATCACTCTCAACATTAAAATGAAGCATAAAAATAAAAGTTAAAAAGATTTTAAGGATTCATATAAAAAAATACCTCCCACTGTTTTGCATATCGCATCACTATCTTCCTGCATTCATCGTTATATTTTTCTATACCTATTTTCTCAACATCACTTGGACTTTTGATATTTAAAGTTTTGTCAATTTCATATTCCTGAAAAAAGAAAGCAAAAAACACACTTTAAGTAGAGAAGTACTATTCATACAAATTTTTTAAATACAAATTTTGACAACAGTTTTTTTAACTCAACTATAAAATCATACATTGGTTGAATTACACTAAAGAAATTCATAAAAGGAAATTTAATATCTAGATCACAATAATTCTCTACCATAAAAATAGTAAAAAGTCATAGTTGATAAATATTTTGCTGATTAAAAATTTCTTTCTTTTTTATACACAGTAACTATAATTTATTATTTTTATTTCTTTAAATAAAGTGAAATCTATAAAAAAAAACAATTATAACTAAAAAATTTCATAATAAATGAAATAAAGTGAAAATCAAAGTGTTCTATTTAAAATTCTGGCAAGAAATTCACAAAAAGAAAAATGAAAGGAAAAAATAAATAAAGAGAAATGTGAAGAGACTTAGAAAAATTTCATGTTAATGAGAAATTATGATGCTGTGCAATTTTTATAAATAAAAATTAATGACTTTAGAGATATCTTGAAACAGTAAATTATTTTAAAGAGAAAGTGTATCAATAATTATAAACTAACCACAGGAAGACCATGACAATCCCAACCAAAACGTCTTTCAACATGATGCCCAGTTTGATGAGCAAATCGAGTCACAATATCTTTGATGGTACCAGCAAGAATATGCCCATAGTGAGGAAGACCGGTAGCAAAAGGTGGGCCATCATAGAATGTGTATCTGAAAGGAATGTCAAACAATCAGAAAATTGAAATAACCATTATTAAAAATAATTTACAATAGTAACTTTGCAATGAAATGAATGATTTGCATTTTTTCTACAGAATAAATATTGCCAATTTTATAAAATATTTTTTAGTACTAATTGGCTATCACCTAGGTCATATTATTTAACTAAATTTCTTTGCCAGGTAATAAAGAGATAGAGAAAGAAAGACAGTCCTTGTTTGGTATCATATGCATGAGTAAATATATGAAATAAACATTCTTCCTTTTATCCTTGATTTCTTATTATTGAATGAGTACCTTTGGACAAAATTTAAAAACAAAAAAAATTTGTCTTAAATAAAATTCATCCATTGTCCATCTGATTAAATAAAATTCATACTTAAAATTAAGATATTTTTAAAAACTTTCATGCACACACGCACGCACACACACACACACATATATATAATCTTGCATATGAACGTACGAAATAAAGGAAAATAACATGAAATAAAATAGATTTTAAAAAGTAGGTATAATTAATATTTCCCCTTAAATACTAATCACAATTTACACTGTAGATACATTATTTGAGAAATTGTGTAAAATGAGATAAAGATTACATGAACAAAACTATAAATTAAAATTCTATTAATATTAAAAAAAAAAAAAAAAAAAAAAAAAAAAAAAGGGGATTAGTCCATTTACTTTTAGAAAATGCTCATATATTTTTAATTTATTTTTGAAAATGAACAATATAAACAAATTATGAATATTCAGTAGAATAAAATACAAATTAACAAAGTTCCTTACAAATAAAGACAATGAAAAGCTAATACAAATCAGCAATATTTTGTACAAACAAAAAAACAATAAAAAAAATATATATATATAAATAAGCATCATGACTTAAAAATAAAACTAAAAATCAGCCTTTATTCTTCTTCGTAGCTTTGAAAAACTAGAATCTTCTTGCTGTGCAAGTATAACATCTATATACAAGTGATTAACAGAAATTCCATCAACATTTATCATAGGTACAGCCTCATTAATCATGATGTAGGTCAAATTTTCCATTTCGCTAATCATTTATTTTTGGATGGTTTGAAAATCAGTGACAGAGGAACAAGATATTTAAAATATATTTATATACATATGAATTGTGAGTGTATATGCACACATTTGTGTGCAAATACTATATTAACATTATATTCATTTAATTTATAAATGTTATCTTGCAAAACAATTAAAAAAAAAAATAAGCATACATTACAAATATTTTTGTGTTTAAAAATTGCAATGTATCCTTTTTTAAAGAATTAAAATTGTTGCTTTAGATTTCTATAGTTCAAGTTGGCTTCATATCTGATTTTTCTATTAAAAGCTCTCAATGTTGTTTCTAAAATATATTTAGTGGACAAAAAAATTAGATACGCCAAAAACATTCCTTTAAAGTGTAATTTTTACTTAAAGTATACAACTTTTTTTAAAACTGGATATAAATTAAGACATGGAACACAAATAATTCAATGAAATGAATGCAAAAATACCACATTGAAATAATTTTCCTTACAATCTACAAGTAAAAACATCTTAGGATAAACAACAATACATTTAATTTTACAGCTTATCAAGTTTCAATAATATCACTTTCAATATATAAGGCATAATTTAAAACATGTACCTAGGTTTTCCTTTAGATTGCTTTAAGCAGTTTTTAAAGGCATCAATGGTCTTCCAAAAATTTAAAATATTCTCTTCTTCTTTCGGAAAGTCAATATATTCCGGAACTGCTTCAACCATCTTTTAACTTACGGATAAGTTTGCAGAAAATAAGTAGAAAACAACAAAGGTCTGCAATATTAAATATATTTTTTCAAAAATTATCAGAGATAATTTTAGAAACAATTAAACTTATAAAATTTGATATTTGTAATTTTTACAAATCATTTGAATTACAACACATTTATTTTACCTTAAATAAGTTATATTTGACAAAATCCTACACAAATGTATATATATCATCCATTTTTCTTCAATAGGCTATAGTTAAAATTTTTGACTCAGGTTCCAAAATTAATGGAAAAGTCAGGAGGACACAATTAAGAATTCACCCAGAAAAATATCACTAAACCACCCTCAATTCAAAATTTTTCTAAAACATTAAACATTTAAAGAAATACATACCACTATGATCCCTATTTGATATGCACCCCTAATCACTATTAAAAGATAAATTTATAATGATGAATCAATGAAATATTAAAGTTTATTGATTTATCACAGATATACAATATCACTAAAATGTATAAGACAAGTTTACATTCATCAACTTATTAAAGCATGCGTTCGGGAGTTTTCAATAGATTAACGAAATATATGAAAAACATAATATATTTAAATCATTCCAGAAATTTTCTATACTTCAATTAATATAAATCTTACCACTAAAGCTATCATGGCAATACATTAAAAATATCTTGAATATGGTTTTGGTAGTTAATTTAAATACCTTATGCAACAAGTATATAAAAATTAGTTTTGCTGTATCATTCATAATTAAATAATAAACCCTATATGTTTAAGCATATCTTGCATTTTATTTTATGTATCAATACATAATTTTGGTTGTATTTAAGAAAAGATTTAAATAAAATTAATTCTAATTAGAAAGATAATCCAGCAATAAAAATTCTCATTTCATTACTTAGTTTATAATACACTTTCCATAACACATTGCATAAAAAATGTTGCAACTTTGCTTATTGCTTATTTTTTATGATAAGATGTTGTCTTAACAGAAGTCTGATAAGTATTTCTTCGAACACTTTATTATAAAACTTTGTTACATGAATAAAAAGAAAAAACCGTGACAGCTAGAATCATACATTTTAAATTATTACCAAAACAGTTATCTTTTTATAATAAGTGAAAAACCTTATTTTAACAAATTATCATTGTTTTAAGTAATTGCTATTAATAACTATCACGAAATCGGTCAATTTTCAAAACTTTCATATATATAAATTTTTTTAAAGATTTTGTTTCAAGATCTGCTTTAAAAACGTAATTGTATTGTCAAGCTTTCATCTGAATAAAATTCAAGTATAAGCTTGATTTTTTTTTACATGACAACAATACATAGATATGAAAGTAATTCATAATTCATAAGTCAGTAGTATTTACTTAAGACAAATTTCTGTTGTATGGCCAATATATTGTATCCTCTGAATTCCAATATGAACTATTTACATCTTTATATTGTTAGATATCAACCATCAATAATAGAACAATCGAATTTTTTCATTCTATAAAAAGAAAGGTTCCAAAATATTACAGAATAAAATTTTCTATGTCCAATAAAATTACCTTTGAAATTTATAGTTTCTTTTATTACATTAATCAGACAAAATTTGAATTTTTAAAAACCATTTATGTAATGTTAGTAATGAAACATGATAGATCTTGCTTAAATCCTAATTAAAAACACAGTGTTTGTCTAAGGTATTTTTGAAGTATTTAACCAAAAACTCTTCTATGTTCCTGTTTCACTATTTCAATACTATCAATGAAACCAAATCCAAACTAAGAAAATGACGAGACGAATATCTTTTTCACATTTTAATAAAAAAAAACACAAACACAAACAATGATCTCAATTCACATTACTTAAACATTATTCTATTACAAAACTTTTGACTACTACTGTGAACAGAAAAAATATGTTCTCATCGCTCCAGCCTGGTGCCAGCACCCTCATACATCAAGTTTTGTAACAGTTCCCTTTAAATTGATTTAATATGAATATCAGAAAAGATGCAGAATGAAAATGCATCACTGAATCCTTAATTCTTGCATGTTATATCAACCTTGGTGAAAGTACACACACAGAAAGTAAATATCTAAAAACAATGTATAACAAACACAAATAAATGTATAAATATATTTTATGTGATTTTATTAAATTTGAATTTTCTTTTAAAATCAGTTTGTAAAAATGCTTGTTTTAGTGTATTTTGCTCGTTTTGTTACCCAATTGTTTTATTTTTTCAAATCACAATTTAGTCTTTCTTGTTATTTCTTTCTTAGTCTCATAATTCAAATTCCTTTGATATTAAAACTTTTATTTTAATTAAAGTTAATAATGTTTTCAAACATTTTCAATGTAATATATAATTTATTTTCCAACAGATTTGCTACACACGTTCAACATCAAGAATAAGAAATAAATCTTGAATAATGTTTCATTTTTCAGAATTAATATATTTTGCAAAACATTAATATGATGTAACTTGCATATTACCTAATTAGTAAAACTGAATGCAATTTTATTGTTCAGATTTGAATTTTATGGTGATTTTTATAGAAAATTTTCATCACATCAGGCATTCTTTATTTTCTGGCATAAGACTGGAAAGTTAAAATTCCTTCCACACAAATTACAATTTTCAAAAAGTAAAAAAAAAAATAATAAATAAAAGTTCATGTTTTAATCCTTTTTAAAAAATTTATAGCCACACATGTAGTGATAATTTCATAACTTATTTCTTTATACAGTTTTTTTAAATGTTTAGTGAGAAAATGAATATGCATATATTGGTACTTCCCAGTTATAGAAGCCTTTAGCAAATTAAGATCACACCAAGGCAAGCGCCAAACTCATGTAATCCACCTTACAATACAAACAATTTTGACGATTCATCATCAGGAGCCACTATGACAGGGAAGAGCTCATATACATATTTTATGAAAACATAAAAAACATTCTTTCATAACTCAAAAATTAAGTTTTTTGTTCCTAAGAATTTACTAACTTTGTATGAATAAATCCCAATTAATCGAGGAAGCATACATACAACAATATGTATTAATGCACAAGAAATAGAAAACATGACATCACATTATCCTAAATATAATGAGATACTTTTAACCTAATAATTTCCTTTAAAATATTGACTTGTGATGCATTCGAGGTCTAGGTAATGGAATGTAGCAACTCTAGTTTCCAAAAATTACCCAATTTGTTTCATGTTACTTAATTTTATTGCCATGAATGTAACCTGTGTTATTAATTATTTTAAATAAATGCTCATCTGACTGAATTTAATTTTCTTAAAACACTTTTATGAAAAATTAATAGATCATATAAAATTCATAATTTTTTTCCATCTTCATAAAAAGTTTTGGTGTTATGTTACATTCAGGCTAAGAAGGTATTATACTGGTATAGCCTGGATAAGATTACTAATTTTTTGGCAATACTTTTTTAACAATTGGTGCAAAATTCTGGCTTCTCTTCGTTTTCAAAGTTATTCTTTTCTATCTTTAAAAAAATTTTTAAAAAATATGCATCAGTTAAAAAAATATTAGCAAATTTAGTCCTTCTTCGCTGGTTACCACAAATTTTTCAAGAAATTTTTTTTTTAATCACAATTTATATCTTACATCCCTTTTGGAAAACAACTGGAATATATATATAAGAAATACTTGCATAGCATATGATTAAAAATAGTTGACTGTCTTCAGTCCATTGCCATAAATTTTAATTCTAGTGCATTTTCGAATAATTTAGAATGTCAAATTCACAATAACTTTTTTCCTGAAGAGGAAATTCTTTCGATTCCAATGGTTTTTTAATTTGTTTGTTTGTTTTTAAAATCAAACAGTTGGAAAGAGCATACGGAATAATCGAAATGCAAATTCTTCAATCACAGCCTTACCAAAGAAAATTAAATAATATTTAATGAGATGAGCAACTAAGCGAATAAATATTTAAAAAAAAATTAAAGAATGGTATATATATCCGGTCACGTATTACATGAATTATAAATAATGATGCAAATGTTTGCAAATAGTTGCATCATTATTTGAGATATAATCAAACTCTGCATAAAAATTCTGATAAAATAATTTTGATTACTGCGTTTTTTCCATAAAAATATATAGATATATTAATGATCAAGCGTCAGTTTTACCTTGGATTTTACAACTTTCTCAATCAGACATGTGGACATCTGAGAGCACATGCAATAGCCGCAAACCTTACCTTACCGAAATCCAATCGGAGATGACGTAACGGAAATGAGCAATTTATTTCAAGATACATTCACATTCATTCATGCGTGTGTGCTTTTTTTTTTTTTTTTAATATCTCTCAAAATAGATTCAAAATAAAACTCTCATGATTTTAAATTTAAATATTTTGCTGATTATGATGTTTTGATTCCAACTGAAAAATTTCATTCCTTTCAAAACCTATTGTCTTGTAATACAATTTTTACAGAACTTTCAATCGAAACGAAACTGATTGTTCTAAATTATTTCACTGCAAAAAATTTCAAATGCAGTTTTTTTTTACAAAGGCATTCAAAAGGTAATAGTTTTACTATTTCGAAAGAAAATTTAGACAATCTGAAAAGATTCTACTCTTCAGATGCTGGATTGCTACGCTTTGTATAAAATAGGGGAGGGGAAGGAATTTTTCACCCACGTATCCAGTTATGATGATACAATTATTGAGACTCATAACTAACTTTGGTGGAAAAAAAACAACAATCAAATACTTAAGGAGTGTCAGTCCGGGGGACTCTTTACCCCGTGTGAATTATGCTATGAAATTTTTTAAAGGCAAAACAAGCATTTTACGAATGTGCATATACACATTTCATTTTTACATAAGTGAATAAAAAGATAGAAGAAAGAATCAATAGAAAGTATCAGATCACTAAAAGGAACAAATAATGTTTTTTAATTAATTTTTAATTAACGTATATCTATAAAATTGTTAAATAAAAGTTTTTTATTAATCTTATTTTATCTTTTTTACCCCTTCATTCCACCTTAAAATCAGATTCGATATGAAAGGGAGAATATTATTTTTAATCGATTTTTTTAAATATTTTTTTGTATAAAATACATTTGTTTTTAAGATTATATAATCTTATTTTTATTTTTTTATGAGCAAATGATAGAATAGGTAGTTTATATTTTCAATCTGGAAGATTCAAAATATTCAGAGTGGAGAGAGAAAGAGAGGAAGAAAGAAGGGAGGATGATAATGGACATCGCAGATGCTTTAATTGTCAGAAAATTTTATATTGTTAATTTGAGCTGTGGTAGTTGGGTGACCGGGGTAAACCACAGTTGTGCAGCAGTGTGTTGAAAACATGTGTTTATCAGCTGTTTATGCGTCAAATGAGTTAGTTGTATTTGACTGTATTATGGCACAAGAGTAGAGTAGAAGTAAAATGATACGCATCAGTAGCACCCAACCATTTACACCCTTGGAGTAGGAGAGGTAAACGGAATGGCCGTGTTTCCCGAACAGTTTTTCGACGAATCAGGAAGTGTAACTGACTTTTTAGCTAGCTTGGATGACAACATGGTATACTATGGAATGCCGGAAATCCTTCAACCGGCATGTTTTAGGAACCATCTCACAGATTTGGCTCGTGAGTGGTACTCGGTGGTAGAAGAAAATCTGTTAGAGATAGAGAGAGTGGTATTGAGCACTTAAAACAAGCCCATTCAACGCGCTTTCCCTACAGTGAGAGATCGCACAGAATTTGAAGCTGAGTACTATGGATGGAGACAAAAGTCTAGCCAGTCGCCAACAGCATTTATCCTTCATATGCAGACATAAAATATGTACACAAAAACAAGATAAATTTTTGAAAAGGTGGTCAGGTACGACATTTTTGGGTTAACTAAAAAATAGAGTCATGGGTGGCTAAAAACACCGAGAATTTTAGGGAATGACTCCAAGAGAGAGATTTTGAGCTGGAGTTTTCTTACCAAGTATTGACAATCTTGTAACATAATTACTTAAAGTAAGGATAACTATGAAGACTTCAACACATGATTTCAAATATTCAGAAATTTTTATGAAAAGGAGCAAGAAGATATGCTAAAACAGGCGAAATACTTGAGGCTTAAAGCTACCCCAAAGACATCGATGAAGAACAGTTTGTGCAAAAAGTCAACATTTTAAAATGAAGATGAAGGTGAATAAAATAACAACAACAAGAGGAATGTCTTCCTACATCAAGAAAAACAAGTTGGAAAGTACTTTCATAAATTTAGGAAACGCACTGAGAATTTATTTGCCTGTGACAAACTGTACACCAGAGAGACGCATTTTTGCCCTTAAGAGAGTAAAGACTGAAATGAGATCTGCTATATAAAATGAAAAGCTTAACAGTTTGATGTTGCTATGCACTCAAAATGATATTACAATGGAAATTTATTACAATTACGTCATTAATGATTTTGCAGTGATCAAAGCTCGTAGGAAACTTTTGTTGTACAATTTCAATGACAGTGACTCAACAAAGAATAAGGAGGTCCAAAAGTAAAAGATAGTAAGAGATAATAGATGAAAAGATGATAATTAACAAATTGAAAACAGTTCATATAATAATGTATACTTTATACTATAATGGCAAACGATTTTTATTTAATTTATTGTACTAATTTACAAAAGGGTGGGTGGTCTGTGATGCTTAAGGTAAGAAATAAACAAGAATGGCCAAACCATGCCACTATCCTTTCCTTACAACTGCCGGTTTGCCATTCCGGGACACAGCGGATCCATAGGTGGATAATGGAAAGACTCTCCAAGGAGCAAACAAAAAAAAAAAAAAAAAAGAAAGAAAGAAAAAGAAAAGAAAAGAAGAGAAGAGAAAGGGAAAGGAGTAAGAGAGTTGAGGGAAAATACCTCCCAAACCAAAATTGGCAAAGGTAACAATCGAAGGAGGTGAGGGGAGATGCTCTGGAAATAGTAGGGGGTGCAACAATTTAAACTGCCTAGAGCACCGAGGAGGTTATAAACGGCCCTGACTTGAAATAAAGATTTCTGAGTTGATGAAAAAAATAATTGCTATTGGATTATGATGGTGAAAAGCTGTATTAACCACTTTAGATTCGGTTTATTTAGATATATATGTGGAGGGTAGAGCAAGTGCAATAGGAGTTTGAAGTTAATATTAAAAGGTGATTAATTAAGCCCTAATGGTCATATTTCATACCACTTCCTTTCCGCAGTCAGATAAATCAAAATCCTTTCCAAGAACTGTTTCACAAAGACTATGATCTAAGTGAATAAACTTTATCTTAAACCAATAATGTCTCCTTTTTAGTACTCCTCACTATAATAAACTAAATACTTTAAATTAATCGATCCTGGATAACTTAATCTTTAATGTAAACTTTAACCTAATCAAATTACAATTCTAAATTCTCTAATGCTTTATCCTAAATATTAATTTTAAATAAATATAATTCTTTTACACCAAGAGATTCGTATTACATGGACGACAGCTTATTTTTGTGCTATAAGAAAATTGAGACTACTATCAAGTATACTTTAAGTGATATTACTTACCAAATACAATAATAATTTCCGACGTGAAATTACAGCATCGACATTCATATAAAAATTGTTGCTAATTTTTATATGAATGTCGATTCATATAAAAATTGTTGCACTTTGAAGCTAGATTATCCAAATCTTGGTTCAGCAAATGACGATGAGAGATTGAATGAATTTGTAAATCTGTTGTAAAAACCACTGCAGCAGTTACAGACTTGAAAAAAAATAGACTGATTCTCAAAAAACGGACTAAGTGAATCTCTAGCGCATATTTCAGCTTGTACAGGTTCTTGGTTTGTAGAGGTTAAATTCATTACTCACGAGAAAACCAGACGAATCCGCTGCAACTACCAATTTCGTTTTCTAACAAACATTTTATTTTAAAAGCCATTAACACGGTATTGCAGAAAATGTGGAGTCAAACTTGGCCTCATGTTTCAATGCGAAAACGAATGTCAAGTTGACTCGCATTCACATCAGGCATACTCCTTTACGCATAGACAAGTTATTTTGATTAAAGAGAGTGCTCCCAAGAATTCTCCCTGTCATGTACCACCTCCATACACTGTACATCACATTTTAATAGATTGTCCAGTGTTTCTTTATCCTCGTATCACCCTTTTGAATTCTTCAGTTTTAAAATTGTCTGATTTGGTGGAAGGAAAACTTCCACCAAAATCTATTTAGATTTTTTTTAAAATTCGGTTTTTACTCTAGATTTCAGTTTTTAACTTTATTACTATACATCGTTTTTATCAATCATTGTTTTTGAATATTTTTATCTTAATTTGGTATTTTTTTTTAAAAAAAAGAATTTGGTCATATAAAGAAATGTTTGGCGCAGCATAGCCAGATTTGACTCTTCGCTATCGCTCACTCATTCACATTAACGATCAAATTTCGTCCAATAAAATAATGTGAAAGAAAGCAAAGGGTAATGGTTTGTATTGCAGAATATACGTTTCTAGATCTCGGAAGCAATGCATAATGCATATTCAATTAAGGTTTTCATCAATACTAATGGTCAAATTTTCACATAGTTTCAAACTGAGAATATTACAGTGCAGTTGTTTTACCATGCAAAACTAGTCCTAAGTAGGCCTCTGTTTTTAAGTGAAGACATTTGGTGCAATCGAGACTCCGCATCGTTTAACTGAAGCTCACTTAATCATAAATGCATATTACTAGTACACGTTCTCCATAATACGAGTAGAATGTAATATGTTGAGGTTTACAAGCTTTCAATTGTAGGAAAAGTCCACGCAATTAGTAATTTTTTTGGAATAAATCTAAATTTTATTTGTGATTCTGTAGCAACACACTAAACTTCCTTTCAACAGAAAACAATTAACACACAAATGTACGAATGCACGATAACATTAATTCAAAGTTCCCACACTCACCGAACACAGTAATTCAAAGCCCGTAATCACAATATCGCATTAACATTAATGCAACTCTGCGTACACTAACTGATGCAAACAGAGGTTCATATATTTTCCCTCCTAAAATACCATCCAGAACTTTCTAGACTTGTTTAAAGGTATCTAATTTCGTTGTTAAGATCACTCCTACCTCTTTAGTATTACTGCCTGGTATATTCTCTTCTTCAATGTAAAATTATATTTATATCTTATCATAATAAACGTGCTGTAAGGACGACAACAAAGTCCAAAATTTCCGTTACAACAGTGATAAATATCAATACAATTATACAAGGTGCTAATTGATTTACCTTAACAAGCATGCTCAACTCATAATGTCGAATCTGCCATCCAGCTTTTATCGTCAGATTCTGGCGTAAGTTGAAATTTTCATTAGTATATTTTCGGCATATTTACCTCGCTTAAGCAACTAATTCCCTCTCCTCACAAGGCAGCATCCATAAATTTAAGGAATTCCTAGAATTGGTTACGATTCTGTTTGCTTGATGTTTATGAAATTTACAGTCGATGCAACAACTTGCTCTAAGACAAATGATTAGATGGTGATTTTATTGTTAAATGTAACAGCATCGTGGCGTGCCTCGGCAATCACTTCATTTCCTCTTAACTGTGGAATCAGCTTGCAGAAGAGAGAAGTGAAGTGATATGATCAATGATCAAACATGAAGAAACCCGTTCTTCTTCTGAGAAGAACACACTTTCTATAACTGGCAGGGAGTAAAGAGCATGTGCTCTTCCCTTACTTATTTTATTAATGTAATTTCTGTAATGACCTTTAATGTAATTTTAAATTCAAAATATGTAATTACTATGCTAACCTCATTTCTCATTTCTACACTTATGGCGTGAATTGAATTTTCCCTTAAATCACTACTCCACGCCATAATTGGTGACCTTTCGAGTGAGTCGATCACGAGATGTTAATATTTAATCATCGGTTATATTTTCAAGAAAATAATTCGGAGCTTCTAAATTTTTATATATATATATATATATATATATATATATATATATATATATATATATATATATATATATATATATATATATATATATATATAATCATTATTTCATTTTCTGAACTGATTTTTGTTTTCCTATAATATATAAAATATACTAACTTAAATTGATTTTTACTTTTATTCACCCATTACTAGGCCTAATGAAACAAGCGATAATAATCAAATCGCCGACGTGGCAGTCAAACAACCACCTCTTTCAAAGCATAATCCTGCGCTATGTGAGATTAGAAGCACAGTTTGACTTAGCGAAACTCTTCATCGCTACCACTAAAGTTAATTATGTATTTTCTGTTGTTGAGTCAGACATAATAAATTCCGTTAGTGATTTAATCATAAAACAACCTGAAAACGGAAAGTACGAAATTTTGAAGAAGCGTTTAATTAAAGTGCACTCAGAAAGTGAGACTTCTAAAATTCAAACTCGTCTTCTTGGTTTAAAATTAGGGGACCACCTACCATCACAACTTACTCGCATGCGTTCACTCTCCGATGATAATATTGGTAATAACTTTTAAAATCGATGATAATAACTTTTAAAATTGCAGTGGATCGGAAGTTTGTCGAATGGAACGCAAACTATTCTTGCTGCTCGAAATGAGAACTTATATCAGCTAGCTACTGTTGACGATAAAATTAATGACTTGACTTCCTCCAGGGAATTAATTCAGCTGCAGCAACATCTAATAATAACACTACGCATTTAGAGCAATAAATTGCTCAACTTACTCAGCAAGTAAGCGAATTAACTAGCTTCATGAAGTTCTCCCGTAGTCCAGACCACAATTCAAAACATGTCAGTAATCGCAGTAATTCGCGAAATCGTTTTAAAAGGTACCAAGAACCCACAAATGGATATTGTTTTTATCATACAAATTTTGGTAACAAAGCAAAAAAATGTGCTACTTCCCATGCTCCTTCCATTCGGAAAACTAGAGCGGCGATCGCCTCATTAACAACTTTTTATTGGCTTGTTATACCTCTAAGATAACTTTTTTTTGCGGGAAATTGATTGCACATAGTATGGTTGTTTCCGCTGCTCCTATCTAGAGCTTCACCCCCGACTGTAATCCTGACCCTTTCGACCGGCAGAGACCGACGACAGCCGGCCCGGCCAATATACATGTGTTGTGTATATTGGTCTACCAACTACAACCTATTCCCATCGACTCTCATAAGGACTTTTTCATGCAAGTTTTTTCTTGCATCTTCTAGTGTCTTTCTCTGCTACAAGTTTTAGTGAATAATTTGACTATTTTCTATATTGAACTTTCATATGCTAACCACCTTTGGTGGGTCAGCGTGCCAGTGGGCCCTAAACGCCTTTGAACATAGTGCGTTCTTAGGCCTATTTCTTAACTCATAGGAATTCGCTATCCTGAATTCATTGCTGTTGATTACCATGCCAAGCTACATGGAACACAAATCGACTGTTGCTCGACTGCTGAAAGCAAAGGAGGTAAGTGCTATTTTGGTGACTCGATGATTACTCCTGAAGCATGTAAAGATTTTTTTTTTCTAATCACATCATAGCACTCTTCATCAAATTCTCCCCTTCTTAAAAAAAATATTGATTCTGTTGAAAACGGTTCATGTTTGGACTGCCCACCCAGTGTTTTCGAAACTCTTAAAATATTATTGACGGATATAAAAAACACAATCCAAGCTTATATAATGAATCATCTTAAAAATAAAAATAAAATTCTAAATATTACTGTCTCCAACTTAGAACTCAAAATAAAACGGATGGAAAAATCTCAACAGGAAGCTATCGAAAAATTTGAAATTCCTCTTAAGAACCTAGCTTCTAAAACCGCTTCAAAATGAGCTTCAAAATTAAAATCAACTCCTACCATAATTACTATAAGTAAAGATAATGAATTTCACGAAGTAAAAAGTAAAAGAAAGTTAAACTCTCCCAAAAGAATTACTGATATGAACTGAAAAAAATTTAAATAAACACGAATTTAACCTTAGATTAAACAACAAATATTCTGAGTTCTCTGATGAAGATTCAGACATCAAGAGCAGTGAAGATTTCATCTCTGATATGGACGATATCAATTCTCAAGCGGTTGGTAGTGATAAAACTAAACATAAAAAAATTAATAATAACGATGAATACGACTTGGAATTCCCCGACGTATTGAAAGATGAAGCTAAAAAAAACCATCCAAAATCATGTTCAAGAGAAGAATCTAGAAGCTCACACATTTGAATTACCTAGTGAGAGAATCCTTAAATGAATAATTAAAGGTCTCCCAATTAATTATTTCCACACTGAAATAATTCAGGAATTAGCTGAATATAGTCTCATAGTCAATGAATGCAATAACTTAAAATCCAAAAAAAAAAAAAACCCAGCAACTCTTCCTATTTTTAGTTACATTTCCAAACAGAAAAGAATATAAAAATTTTCGAAATCAATAATATTGGATAGTTTTTAGTTAAAATTGAACCTCTCAGTAAAAGAAAAACACTCAATAAATGCTATCGCTGTCAAAGTTATTTTTTTCATCACTCTAGATTCTGCACTAGTGAATTTAAATGTGTGAAATGGGGAGATAATCATCTAACTCATAGGTGCCCCACAACTCTTGACCCTCCCCCCAAATGCTGTAACTGGGGTGGAGATCGTGCAGCAAATTACTCTGGTTGCCCAAAAATCCTATGAATTTCAAACCCTCTCCCCCACCAACCGCAAACTACTGGGAAGAATGACGCAAAAAGCCAAAAACAACAATAACCAAAGCAACCAAATCACCGCACCCACCAATGACAGCCAACCTTCAAGTCTCCCCTTCTTTAGTGAAATTAAAAAAAATTTCATAAATTTTAAGTTTGATAAAATAATAGAAACCTACCAACAATTTAAGGCACCCGACTAGGTTCGAAGACCAATTTTTTAAAAAATACTTTTCAGAAGAGTATTTTAGAGTCAAATAATAGAAATAGACTTAAAAAGCAATAAATTTATATTTATATACATATACAATCTCTAGTTTTTGAAAAAGGGTGTTTTTTTTAATGAAATTTCAGCAAAATTTACAACTTTATGAAAAACAACATAATTAAATAAATAACAGACATAATGGATTCTTATTTCATATATATACTTCTTAAAGTGTAACTTACCGCAGAATAACAATTATATTAAAAAATAAATATTTTATAAGGATTCGAAGTTGATGTTTATGATTTTTCATCAAAATTACTATACGTTTTAGACCGAAAAAGACTGTAAAATATGTCTAAATGTAACTATCTCAAAACCGGCGGTCTATTAAACTCCTAAGGACTTGTTAAATATGTGTACCAAATTTTATTGAATTTTGCTGTATTGCTTTGGATATATCACGTTTTTCGTGCATGATTTTTGTTGAAAATTTCTTTCTTCAAAAAACACATTTAAATAATTCGAAATAAAAACCAACGTTTTTAAAAACAACGTTTTTATATGGTAGCAAAGTTTATTAAGAAAATTATTAAAATATTAGTTAAAACTGGTCGCAAATATCTAAATATTGCATTGTTAGGCAAATAAGAACGGTTCCCAAAATTTCAGAGCTCTAGCTTGATGGGAAGTTGGTTAAATTAACAATAGACAATTTGATGACACACTGATACACATACATACAGACACACACCAAGTGAAATACATAAAAACGTTAAAAGTAACTAAAATTAATTAATCCGGTAAATTAAATGGTTGGAATACAGTTTAGTCAAACCACTCTTGGAGACAGGAATTATTTGGCGGTATTTTGCCAAA
>BMAW01100526.1:621308-638946 GCA_019974015.1 Nephila pilipes | reverse complement strand
ACAGATCCTACATAATAAAATCCTCCGCCTGATTACTAACTCACCTTGGTTTGTCAAAAATTCTGTCATACACAAGAATCTCAATATCCCTCCTATTATTAAACACATCAACTATTTCTCTAGAAGATTCTATAACAGATTAACAAATCATAGTAACCCTCTAATAAGGGCCCTACTAATTTTTGCTCACAATAATGGAAACCCATGCCCTACCCTACCAATCTAGCAATAATTATTTCCATCTATTTCACCCATAACACTTTGCATTCCAACTCAGACCCTTTTAATTAATTCCTTTATCACTCCTTCAATAGCCTCTTTCTCAGTCAACCATCTCACTCCAAGACCTACATCATCATCTATTCAGCTTTTCATCAGCTGTTTAATATACTTTCGCCATCTCTACCTCTCCTCTCTTGAACTAGTTTGCTGTCCTCCACTGTGCGCCCAGCCAAACAAGAACCATTTTTACTTTTCCCTTCCTTCTTAAGCTTTCACATCATTAAGAAAAGTTTAAATAATATTTTCTTTATTATTATTGTAATTTTACAATAATAATAATGAAAATTTTTTAAGAAAATAATCATATAAAATAATACTATCCTCTGAGATTGTATTTCTGCAATGCAAATCCTCATTGGCTAGTGTTTAAAGCTAGCTTATCCTACCGATGACCAACAATTCTATTTACTTGTTGATGCCTCCAGCACCGCAATTGGGGCTGCATTAAATGAAACTACGACAAATGGTCCTAAAACTCTCGTAAACTGAGTGCAACAGAAACAAAACGCAGCACATACTTCTTGTTATATACTTAGGGAACTTCTTCGAACTTGAAGGGAACTTTTTTGTATATACTTAGCAATAAACACTGGAAGGACATAATTTCATAATATTTACAAACCATCTCCCCTTAACTTTTGCGTCTACTAAAATTTTGGACTCGTTTTCTCCCCGTCAACCCAGGCATCTCGATTTCATATCGCAATTCAGCACATATATCAGACATGTTTCAAGATCTGATAACTCAGTGGCAGACGCTCTTTCAAGAATTAATGCACTTAATCTCTCAACCACTGGTCTTCAAGATTTAACCAATAATCAAGCCAATGATGAATAGCTTAAAACTTTAATATCTTCCAATGACTGTTCTATTAATTAAAAACCTTTAAAAAAGGGACAAGCTCTTAAAGTTTTCTGTGATATTAGTGAAGAAAAAGTACGGCCTTATGTGTCAGAGAAACTTCGCTTTGAAGTATTTTGTTCTCTCTACAATCTCTCCCAACCAGGTATTCGTGCTACAAAGCGTCTTATCCAAGACAGTTTTATTTGGCCATCTATGCTGAAAGACATCACTAAATGAACACGATGCTGCATAACATGCTAACGATTCAAAGTCTAGAGGCATATTGTGAGCCCCATATAACCTTTTGCTTCAATCCCTGAAATATTTCAACACGTCCATGTTGATCTGGTTGGACCACTTCCACCATCTGATGATTTTACCTGCTTCTATACATGCATCGATCGCTACATCCGATGGCCGGAGGCCAATCCTCTCAGTTATATGTTTGCAGAAGCCGTGGCAAAAAGCTTCATCGTTGAGGACGCCACTTCCAGTCTCATCTTTTTTCCAACTCGAAATTCATATAGGGAATGCAACGCATCCGAACTACTCCGTACAATCCTTCTTCGAATGGTATGGTAGAATGGCTCCCTCGTCCCCTCATACAAGCTCTTCGATGACACGATACCAAATGAACAGAATCATTACTAGTGATCCTCATGGGTCTGAGAACTTGCATCAAGGAGGACCTCAATGCATCTTGTGCTGAAATGGTGTTTGGAAAAACAATTGTGCTGCCAGGAAAATTTTTTGAGCCACCAAGTAGTGCTCCAACTGATCCCTCTGAGTGTCTCTTAAAACTGAGAGAAACATTTGGAACTCTTAAGCCAACTCTTGCTTCTCGTCATTCATCTAAAGCATGTTTTGTGTATGAGGCCTTAACATCTGCTCTCATGTCTTTGTCAGATTTGATAGATTAAAGCTATCATTGATGGCACATTACCAAGGACTGTTTGAGGTTCTGAGTAGGACTGACAAGCATTTTACCATCAAGAAGAATGACAGGACAACCACGATAAGCAATGATCGGCTTAAGCCAGTTTTCCTGTTGAACAACATCTACTTGACAAAAGAGCCTTTTCCGGTGCAGAAAAGTAACAGTCCATTTGTGCATGTTCCGAGACTTGATGCCGATGTGCCCGTACCTGCAACGACTGCTTTGGTAGAAAGGTTCGATTTAATCCAAAGTTCTTGTGACTTTTGATAAACTTTAGGTGAAACCAAGGTCCTTCTCTCTTGTGGCAAACTTCGTACCTTTGGTACTCAGGGGGGAGTACTATCGAATGCCTCGACAACCACTTAAATTCCCCTTAACTGAAATCAGCTTGCAGAAGAGAGAAGTGAACTGATATGATCAAACATGAAGAAAAACGTTCTCCTCCTGAGAAGAACATACTCTTTCAAACTGGCACGGCGTAAAGAGCACGCGCTCTTCCTTTACTTATTTTGTTAATGTAATTTCTATAATGGATTTTAATGTAATTTTAAATTCAATATATAAAACTATTATGCTAACCTCATGTCTCATTTCTATTTTTATGTGGCATGAATTAAATTTTCACTTAAATCACTACACCATGCCATAGGCACCTATAGACACTAGTTTGAATTTCTCCAAGAAGCCCATAGGGCTTCGTTACTAGATTAAATATTGTGTCCTAAAATATTCTCTAATACCTTTTTCCCAGGCGAGAATTTTCTCGTATGGTTTTCAGCAGTATTTCTTCAATTATGTTATTGGCCACAGTCACGGCATTGAACTTATTGTTGGCGTTGTGTCATTTGAGTCACATTAAGACCCACTGATCCTGATTCCTCTAAATACCCTTCATATAGCGGGGTTGATTTACATTAAATTTTTGTGGGCTCAAAGTCTTCAAGCGGCGTGGTGGGGAAATTCGGACACTGGTGTACCACTAGTATCCTGGCGTGGTCTACATCTAGGCGTGGTCTACATCACTTGAACGTGGCTCAAGTGATGCCTCAAAAAGACGAAGTCCATCGTCAATCGCCATTGTGTTGTTAATAAAATAAATCATGTACATGTGACGTTAATAAAATAAATAAATCAAATAAATAGAAATTAAACAAAACCTGAGGTGACAGATTCTAAAATAGCTTTTCATGTTTTATGCGATCCGATTCCCTTTACTTCT
This sequence comes from Nephila pilipes, assembly GCA_019974015.1. Classification (NCBI taxonomy): domain Eukaryota; kingdom Metazoa; phylum Arthropoda; class Arachnida; order Araneae; family Nephilidae; genus Nephila; species Nephila pilipes. The sequence continues at coordinate 635,664 of BMAW01100526.1, read as the reverse complement.
TACCGTACGAATTGTTTTTCATTTTGGGTCAGAAATCTTAGCTAGAATTGGTGATATCGTATAACTTAGCATATTTAGTATTTACGTGAGTATGTAATAATTCGATTTCTTGACAGATAAATTCATATTCTTGAAATGCATTTACTCTGAGTAATTTCTTGGTGTTTTGTGTTATGTAACTTATAAGTTTGTTTTTTGGAAATTCTGGATCAATGTTTCTTCATTCTTGTGTTTTTATTAATTATTTTAGTCTAATGCATTTTATCATTTATTCCAAAAATTGAAAATTTTATAATAAAATATCGAAAACAGACTCAATGTCTCAAATTGATCTGTGTATAAATAACCGAGTTATTTCTTTCTCGAATAAAGTGATCGAAGATTTTCACATTTGTCTGACATATATCTTAAGCAAATTCGGGCAGAATAACACAAAGATTCTCAACATAAAAATTAAAAATTTATATTTTATTCCAGCTTTACATAAATCATTTGAATGAAGTAAACTATAGTTTGAGAAGGTAAATTTTGATTCATCCAATTTCTATTTGAACTAGTAGCATCATATATGTAAATAAATAAGCAATGACCATTTATCTCAATTTTTACTCACAATGATGAATTCTTTAGTAATTACCTTTCTCAGAAATGAAACTCGAGCTCGCCCTCTACCGATTCAATCGCATTATCAGCACAGCTAGAAAAAGTTATTAGTTTATATTATCTCTTGCCACATGCCCGTTCTTCGAAATTCCCTTGTTTACATTTCATTAGGAGACAAGATTCACTTAAAATAACAACACCGTGTTTATGAGAGAGGCGAAGGCCTTATCGCACGTAAAACTGGTATCTGAATAAACGCAAGAAAGGCATTAAAAAGAAACCAGTTAAAAACAAACCAATGTTAAAACTGTTAAGAATATTACAACAAAGGAATGGCTATTGAAAGTCTAAACACCAATTAGACAAGAAAGGAACTCTAGACGAGGTACAGTGAATTCCTTGAGGAGAGCTACTCGACTTCGAGCATTCAACATTTGCATTTTAACCCTTCAACAGTTTGGGGCTATTAAATAACGAGACTGACGCTGCTACAGAAGAAGTGCGTATGCATCAAGCTCCAGCGACCGACAGCTTTTTAGCGGGAAGCATTCTCTTTCGAATGCAGCGCCTCTCATTTTGTAAACATACAAGTGTAGCCCCAGCCTTCATCCGCATTAATTTTTTTTTTATATTTTGCCCAAAATATGATAAGTGTAACAATAGAGCAACGAATTGCTGTGAAATTTCACATGAAACTTAGAAAAACTGCTACTGAAACATAATTTATTGAAATAAGTGCATGACAATGAATGCTTGTCGCATGCATGTGTTTTTGAGGAGTTTAAGCGTTTTCAAGACGGTAGAGATTCACACCCAGATATTGCACATCCTCATCCAAAACTGTTCAACTGTTTACGTAAAAAAATCTAATAAATCTTACATTGTATTATCTTTTGAATTAAATAATTTATTATAACTAAATACCAAATCATGTGGACGAAACTTCAATTATAGCGGACATATTAAACTGCGAAATAATTCGAGCATGCTGCTGCAGAACGGAACAGCTATCGTGTTACATCTAAATGCGACGTAAATAAACAGTCAGCTATCCTAAACAGCTGAGACGCTGGTGGAATTTTCACAAAATTGACGGATTTAAAAACTTCATTCATCATCAGAAACCTGGTATAGGGATCCAGGAAACCAATAATAACGCAACTGATTCCCTACGTATCCTAATTACAGTTATTTGCACAAATCGAATCACTCATCATGGTGGAAGCTCGACTATATTGATTAAAATTTGAATCCCTCACCACCTATTTGTCAAAACTACTACATTTCAAAAAAACGCTACCAATTAAAAATAACAAATTTTCATTGTCTCCACCTCCTAACATTCTCTCTTTTTAATATCATAGACAATACTAATCTTAAGTGAGTGAGTGAAAGTAGGCTTATATGGTGCTCATACATACACACAAACAAGAGCCAAACAATGTGTCTCTGTGATCTGTACATTAAAAAAAAGAAAAAGAGTAGGAGGGGAGGGATAAAAATTCGTGACAAGAAAGAGAGAAGAAAGAAGGCTGCTAGAATGTCCAAGGGCCACGTCACCCGTGTTTACTACAGACAGTAAAGCCCATGGAAAAGTTTTAACAGGAATTAATGGTTACAAATGTCGCCGGAACCACCCTCATGAATAAAGTCAATGAGCTGGATAATGCCATTGATAACTTTATCTTCACCATAAAAAAATAACATTAACATAGATAAACTAGTGCATATACAATATAACACATCAATCAATAACTCACGAGACTAACATTGAAAACAATATTTTTTTTGCAAAATTTTTTTTTATTCATCAATATAACACCTTTTGTTAATCACCTTTTAGGGTGATACAATCGTTCCAACGCTTTTCCAAATCTTTTTTTTTTTTTTTCGCAAGAAATCTTTTTTGTTGCGAGTAAATAGCGATAAACAGCTTTCTGAATCATCGACTCGTTGCTGTTTTTGTTCCATTGAAAGCAATCGTGGCACCCAATTGGAAAAAACCTTTTTCATGCTCAATTTTTCATGAAGGATAGTAAATACACTTCCATATGATATCTGTGTCATCTCAGCAATCTCACGGAGCTTCACTTTACGATCTTTCATTATAATTTTTGTCACTTGACTCACATTTTCCGGTGTAACGGCTTCCACAGGTCTACCCGAGCGTTCCGCGTCATTTGTGTCGGTACGACCACGTTTAAACTCGGCAAACCACCGACAAATCATTGCTTTTGATGGACAAGAGTCCGGGTAACATTTTTCAATCCATTGTTTCGCTTGCACGGTGTTTTTACCCATTAAAAAACAATGTTTTATCAGAACACGAAACTCGGTTTTTTCCATTTTTTAAACAAACTACAAAACGACTTTACTCCAACTCAGCTATTTCTGGTCCGATCGACTTAAAATTTTGACACGTTTCAAGCAATGGTTAGTACTCTAGAAAGACCTGGTTACTGGTTTACTACGAGCGCCATCTCTGGGTTAGTCTCGGGAGTTATTGATTGATGTGTTATATATACACATAATGATTTAGATAAAAAATTAAGTAAATGGAGATACAACTCCGCCTTTTGATGTACAAGACAAGAGCGAAGAAGAGGGGGGATTTTGCCTTACTTTCGTTTTTATAGTAGGGATTTTTCCCTTACACGTAATAAATCACATAGAATAAGATGTAAGGATTCTGAAATGACCTCCAACAGCCTCGTAGGGATTATCCTTACAGGCATTCAATCGTGAGAACTACAAGTTCGCAGATTTTTATCAGGGCTTCATTGCATAAATTAAAGGCTAATTTGGAATTGTATCAGAAAATAAGAATTAACTCTTTACTTTTGCGTTAGAGAATGGGAATATATATACACACATACACTACGCAACGTTGAAAATGTAACACCAAGAAGGAGTTGTCAGAAGTCATTAACTTGGCTATCAGAGATAAATGGTAACGAACAATAAGTGATCTTTATTTCGAAATGATGTACATAATACAGAGCGAGTAAATACACCGAGCCGTAAACATTCCTGATGTTTAAATTAATTCCCACGAAAAAAATTCTTTTGCTGTTTAATATCTACAATAATATTGTGGTATGTAGTGGTGTTATTGTCATTAAATGGAACAGTGACACAAATCTATAATAATAAAAATTGAAGTTTTCATTTTATAGTCAGAAAGTAAGAGATACGTACGGCAAAAATTCTTTCGCATGTTTTAGAAAAAACTGAAGTTAAAGCTATTGGTCTCTATGAGGATATTTTAGTTTTATCTTTACAGGTTTTTTTGAATCGGAAGAACGATTGCATGTTTCGAAGTTCTCAAATAAATGTTGAAAATAATTTAGAGCAAATGACTGTTATTCAAATTTTTAAGGAAAGTGGCTGTAATCTGGAGTTATGTTATTGGATGTTTGTATAGTCCTATTTAATTCCGATTTATTAAGTAGATTGTCTTTGTTACTGAGTAAATCCAAGGGAAGCTGTTTATGGGGAGCATTGATGGATGCAAAAAAGTTGGCAGAAATATTAGTCTGAATTTGAGGTTGGGATTGAAATCCGATTCAGGATTTTTATGGGTAGAGAGAATTTCTTCACAATGTAGTAAAACTTTCTAGGGTTAGATTTTTTTTGTTACATATATAATACCCAGTATATGTTCTCTTTGCGTTTTTAATGTGAAATTTAAGCTTACTTGAATATTGTGTGATTGTATTTATTTCATTGTTGAGGGGAAATTTCGCGAATGACCTTTTTTCGGAATATCTTTTTGAGCCTGAAGAAATTATTACAGATGCTATTCAACCATGGTGAATTAGATTAAGATTTATTAACGTCGCACTAGAAGCAACACCAGGGCTGATGGCGACGGACCTCTTAATTTCGTACCTCAGTCAAGTGAGGAGGTCGATACCTGAACAAGCACCTCCCTCTCCTAACTTCTCCACCATGCCATCTGGAGGACTTGGGGCCTCGATAGATTTAACGTGCATCATCCCCAAATACACACCGGGTCTTTAGTGGTATCAAAGTTCAAATTCTATTCTCAACGAAAACCGCCATCCCCGAGGCCGTGACCACTAGGCTACCGTGAACACTCAACCATTGTGAAAATGATCTGTTTGAAAATCGAATGTTATTTTTAACTACCTCTTACTATTTACCTTTCTGGTTTATCCTGTCTACAGCATTAATTCCTGATCAGTAGATCAGATGGTAACCGTATTATCATCAGGACAACACAGGTACTTTTGCAGAATTTTAAGGCAATTGGATTAGTGGAAGTGGTTCAAAATAGAGTTGTAAGATAGAGTGAGCAAATATACTTGCTTGTACATTCATGTGAAGCTAAATGAAACCTTGTCAAATATTTTATTCAAAATAAAATAAACGAAACGGACGTGGGTTGCTGCGAACTGCTGTTGCCAAGCAACAAATCCATTTTGTGTGTAGCTTTTTCTGAATAATTGTTCTTGAACAACTCATAAACGTGACGATTAGCAGGTGGCCTTTAATTTCTTCAACTGTGTTATTTAGAACAGTGGTGCAGCGTTGATAGTCTTTATTCTATACTTTCGAACCATTTCACATGTACCTAAATTTGTTATTGTAAAGTTAAGTTTCTTTATTTTTTACGATTCTTCGAATACATAGGAATGTTAAGGTAATTCTGTTTTGCTAAAACTTTTCAATAGCTGCGATTTTATCCACATAGATTGTTACTTATTCATTTAGGCGTATGAAAATATAATTTAATTCTACGCGTACGTAATGCATTCGTGATATTATTTCTTCTTTCTATAGAGGCGGCGAATTCAGGGTTCGCACTAGGTAACAGACAACCATGCTAAGCCGCCGCTTCTTCTGGGCTATTTAATTCAGATTGTATTTGTTACATTACTTTTTACCAATCTGTATATATATATACTCTTTTTGAAAATTGCTTATTCTACTTGAGGAATGCGATTGCTGTTATGATGTGGCAATGATCGTTGTCCAATGAGCAATCTAAAACATAACTATTAGTGTCACCTGAAAAGGTTGATGAACATATTGTGAGACTGATTTGAGGGGGAACAGTGGTATTGAGAATTATAAAATTTGAATCCGTTAACCAATCAATAAAAACATTACTACATTTAGAAGATCGCCACATCAGATGATAAAGGTTATAAGTCCCCAAAATGGAAGGCCGAATTTGTTAATGATTCGAAAAAAGATTTTATTTTTGAAATGTTTAGTCTCCTCGGAGAGTAGATATTAACCAGAAAAAGTTCAATATTTTATATAGAAACATACATATATTATCATATTTTAACTACAAGTATTTCTAGTTCTTGCATTTGCACCATTCATGTTGGAATTTGTAGGGCGGAGATAATCTTTATGATATTGCTATCCTGTCTATTCTAAAAATAGTTTTAATGGGAAAATTTAATCTGTCCTCGTCCTTTAGGAAAGTTTCCTGAAGCAGCCAAAAAATCTGCTAATGAAAAGGGTTAGCTATTTAACCAAATAGATTTGTTTTTTTAGGCCTCTACAGTTCCATTGCAAAAAGTTCGTAAAATGGGGGGATTACATCTAGTAATTTCTATCCTTTCCTCGAGGATTTATGCAGATTTCTTAACTCATGGTGCAAATAAGGAATACACACACATATATATACATGATATATGTGGAGTACGAGTAATAATATTTTTTTTAAATAGAGTAGTTGAAAGGACTCCAGAAGTCATAGCTGCAACAACTGCATCAATTCCGACCAAAGTCTACTCTTTTTGATGAGAGAGACCAGCTCTAAATATCAAAGAAAGGATTACAGTATTGAAAATGATTGGAAGTCCTTTGCTGCCAAATCAAAATTTAAGCACTGCCATGTCGAGTTGTCACTGTTAATGAGACCTGGATTCATCCTTATATACTGGAAATCCAGAAAAAAAGCAAAATGTTGGATTGCTCCTAATAAATAATTTCCAAGAAAAAAAAGGCGAAGATGGTCTCATTGGCTGGAGAAGTTAAAATGAATAATTTCTGAGGTGTGAAAGGCATCATGAATATGAGTAACTGAGACTTAAACAGCTGTTTAGCGAGTCATGATGCTTACTAAAAACAAGCCATTTTCGATACAATGATCACCATCTTCTTTTGGAATCCCGAAAAACTTACTGAAAGACCCTCATATTTCCTTCTAGACTTTAATAGCAATCAATTACAAAAAAAACCAATTAAGTAATTTTAGGATAAATCAGCGTTTTTGTTATTCATTTATATATCCAATAAAAGTGTATTCAGATTCAAAAATATTTCTACATTGAAAATTGTATCACAATTACATAAATTATTTTGATACCTAAATTATGTATAAACAAAATATACTTAAAATTATCATCCAGAAATAATATATCAACAAGAGATACATGTATTTAAAGTGTGATTTTCTAAATTTAAATTCCAATTTTGGTGACATTTTATTTTCAATATTTTCATTTGATTCTGTAATGTACAATATGTAAATTATAATTTAGAAATCCAAAATACTGAGCTGTTAAGAGTTTTCAATGAGTGTAATCCAAGTAATGTGTTCTAAAGTAAATAATTCTGAAAGCATATAACACATATGTTTGCTTTGAAATGTAACAAAGATTAATGAAAAGACATTTAATTAAAAGGTGTATTAAAGGGGGGAAAAAGGAGGCATAAGTTACAAATGAAATAGCAACAGTAGTTGGGGAAAAAAAGGGTTGGATCACTTAACAAATTATTCAATTTTGGACAAGATGTGAAACTTTTGAAAGCAAGCTACTGTTGACATCTTCAGTGGGATATTCTCTCATTTCTACTTGAGTATTTATTCAAACAAATATAAATATATAGCAAAAATTTTACAAATTTGTAATTTTAGAACATTTGTGTATATAATTTTTTTTTGGAGTAAGTATGCATGTGATATATAACAAAGGGTAACCCATACACGAAATAAAACACAACAATATGGGGGATAAAACAGATTTTATTGCATTTACAGCAACGTAACATATAGAACATAGTCTGCTCATTCTTTCATTCATGGAAATACTTTTGTTTCCACTGAGAAAACAAGAGTCTCTGAATTACAGAAAAATGAAAATTACTAACCGTAAATATAACATAGTTCAAACTGATACAAATATTCAAACAATAAATCTGATTCCTAAATGTTACTTTTGAAATCTTAAGAATAATCAAGTTATGGTGATCATGCTATAAAGACAGGTTAATAACATTTGTTAAACAATCACAAGTGGACACAAAGCAAATATAAGTGTAAGTACATCAGTAGGGAAACAATGTCCACTTCAAATAACAAAATACTATGAACAAATGATAAAATAGTTAAATCTAATTTGATAATACAATATTAAAATTATTTTGTAATTCATTGTAATTAAACAGGAAATGAAACACACACACTCAAAAAAAAAAAAATGCAAAACGACTTTCAAAGAATTTTTATTAAATGTACATAAGGGTTCATTATCAGGAATCTGATCATAATTCCAACTATAATATCTATTAAGACATTCTCCACACTGACAATTTATTTGATACCAACAGATTTTTTAAACTAATGATATAATGTTTCAAAATCCAAACATAAACACTGCTGATCTGATTTTGAATCAAATTGTGAAAAAAAAATGAAGTTAGTTTAGAATATTAAAAGGTAAAATAAATGAAATAAAATAAAAAACAACTCGACTTCAAAGCATGACGAGCATCAACTTGTCCACAATAAACATTAAATGCAGGTGTATGCACATTAACTGCATCCCACATAATAAAATATCACTTGATTAATAATTACTGTTAATTAATCTTCAGTCTCCCACCACCACTTCATTACTTTAACACAGAATTCAACAACTCGTATTCTACAAAGAGAACATATGGAATGTACCGATTTGTATAACAAAAACAGATATACACACACACAAAATATTAGTTAACTGCAAATCTAGCAACTTATAGAATGGAACAGCAATTGCTGGGTAGATGCAAAGAAATATTTTGTTTCCAGGAGTCCCGAAGGGCATTCTGTAGAGGTCACTGCTAGACTATTATACTTGTTAGCATATCTGCCAACAATCTCTAAAATAACCCTATGGCACAATGAATCAAAATAATTTCTAAATATACTCTGAAAATTCCTCAGGCTGTCCCCTACAGAATGCCCAACAGAAACAATTTTTTTTTTTGTTGAATCACTCATTTTATAATTATTAATATTTATTTATTCATTTATTTTTACAACTCCAAACAGCAGTATTATTGAAATATTCACAAAAAATAAGAGAAAAGAGCCCTGAACAGGCACAAACTGTACAAATGTTCCGACTGCTAAAATAAGTACACTTATACACCCAGCCAGTAATAGACATCACAAATAAGTCTCTCGCTAAGCCCTAAGACAGTTTTAGGTGACTACAACAAGCATGCTTTAGAGATACGACACATATATGTTAGATACAGACAAAAGGAAAAATGTTTCAAAATTCCGATATGTGTTTTCCGATTTATCATGATCTATAAATGATGTGCAAGAAGGAGAGATATTTATAATATTGAGGGGTGGGATCTGCCAAACGTTAACCTTTACTGCCTGGATGAAAACAATAAGTTGTTGGTCAGGGTCTGTTTTTACATAATTCTTTGTAGCTGAAATCCACCTTAATAAATGCTTTGGGCCTTTCAAGATTTATTTAAGAAAACATTTAATATCTATCCATCCAATACAAAGCTTAGTGGATCAATCTTAAAGGTTTAGATATCTAATAGAAATACCTCAGACATCAAAAGGATTTTTTTGAAAGATGATAGATATTGAATGGATGTCTCGCAGTAGCAATAAATATTCTCTCACTTGTACTGAACATTGGAAGAAAATCTATTTCAAAAGCATAAATATTTTTTGTATGTACAAAATTTGCTGGGCGGACAGTACAGTCCAAAGAGGATAAAAACAAACCCTGAACCAGATTTAGGTGTTTAAGTCACCATTCATTTTCCACTTGTGCAGGTAGCTACCACACAATGGTTATAAAAATAGCTAACAGCTAGGGTTAAGATGAAAAGAAACAGCGCAAGAAAAACATAAGGTAGTTACACTGTGCTTTTTGACAATTTGTGCAGACAATAAGGTTGTGAATGATCCTCCACACCGTAAAGGTTAGGCATTTGTGCAATTGTATTTGCTGGCAATATATATCAAGTTAGCATGTTACGAAGCATAGAAATAGAAAAATGGTAGAAACAAGGAAGGCTCCATAAAAATTCTCTGAAAAAAACGAAGGATTGGAACTACACTGTTCGCGTTTATTACCTCAAGAGGGAATTATATGCAGGAACTCAAATTTACCACTCGTATGGCACTAAATATGACACTGATAAGTATATAAATTGATGGCCTAATAAAGATGATCCCTTCATTCAATGAGAAATCATACCACAAGGAAAACTGCACTAGATAATTTACAGAAAAAAGAAGAACAACGGACCGCTTAATGACAACTAATCCGCCGTGAATGTTCGTGTAACGATATCCGCATACAAATTTCTAAAGTAGCTGGTGTCTCTTTATTATTTTTTGTATATTAATTTTTTTATTTTAATTCTTCAGAGTGCTTTTTTTAAACCTCCTTCTGGCAATTTTTAGGGTGCGTGCCAAACAGCTATCTCCGGAATGCATGTATGTGGATACGTCAAAGGGAAATTCGGACGAGGCTCAAAAGTTGAGAGTTGAGTCGTCCCACTCCAGTTCCTTGGTCTTTGCTTTTCCTGCAGCCCCTGCATCTTCCTCCTCTTCAGAGGATTCTCCATCATCACGGTAACTGCTGCCATCATCAGAGCTATCACTGTCCTCCTCCTCATTGAGAGGGCGAGTGACCTGCTCCTGCTCAATTTGCTGTAAGGGAAAAGTTAGCAAATGAATAGGAAGCAGAAAAATTAATATAAGTTTATATCTTAAAGACTAAATCAGGAAAAAAACTTAATTACAAGAATGTGCATGATAAATGAAGCTTATCATGAATGCAAAATTACATTTAAAAAGGATCTTCTCCAGAAAAATTTCTTCACCACAATAATGTTAACCATAGGAGATCAGGGAAGTAAACTAAGAGAGAGTTTGCACACAATTGTATGACTATTTACAAAAGTTAATTTCCTTATCAAAACACAGATGTATTTTTAAAAGGATTTTCATTTTTATACTAACAAATCAAAATTTTTCTAAAACATGGATTACTTTGTCTCCTAATAATAAAAATAAGGGTAGCAAAATATAATACATATTTTTTTTGTTAAAGTTAGTTAAGTATCATCATGATAAAGTGTTACAAAAAATAATTTGCTTTTATAAATTTAAAACCAAAATTTGAATTATAATCATTACAATAAGTATTGAGTGTAGCATTTATTGCAGTAAAATGTTAAAATTGAACTGATTACATTTGCAGAGAAAAACAATTTTTTTTTTATTAATATAAGTTGTAAAAAATGTTTTTTTTTTTTTTTTTTTTTAGAAAACAATATGCGTACTTTATGTGTCAAAATCTGAATTTCATGTATTTGTACAGGTCATTCAACAGAAAACTCTTTTAATGTGGAAAAAAAATGTTTCAATCACCCAGTTTTGCATTAAGTAGCTCTCATTGTAATTTGAATTTCATAAAAAGGATCTGTGTTGGAACTACTGCAGTGAAAAGAAAAATTATCTTAATAACATGCTTCACAAATATTATTTATGGTTATGTTATTGGACAATAATGTATCGTTTCTACTTTTCCCAAAGGTTAAAGAAATTATAACACAATGACGATTTCTTTGAGAAATGTTTCTTTTATGGAGAAATTTTATAACTAAGATATTATTAACTTAGAAGTCTTACATCCATTGGGTTGACTATGATGGTGAGAGAAGAATCATCCCAGGCCATCTCTTGATCCTCGTCTCGTGTCTCTCGTGATCTATGGTGAGCCGCACGGATCCTGATCACTCCTAGGACGATCATGAATACCAGGAAGCCTACACACACTACGATGATAATGGCTACTGCATGACCTACAAGGATGGAAAGAACAAAATTGTACAGAAATTTTAGTAAAATCATGTTTTTGAAATTTGAAGCTTTTCTAATTGAATCAAAGACATTTTTTTTTTAAAAATTATTTTGAATATTTGCATTTATTAGAAAAGATGTAAACATATTCTGTGTCAATGTTTAAAATGTTCATCCTTTAATTATAGTAATATACAATATATATATATATATTTGTTTTTAAACACTAATTTGAATATAAGTTAAACAGAAATGATTCTAAAAAAATACAGTCATTCTACAAGAGCATATTAAAAATTTAATGAAGTCAAAAGATAAAAATTAATAAATAGGGTAACACAATGCATTCAATAAAGTAGCTAAATCACAATATTTAATATTCGTTACTGTTATGATGTATTCAAAGTAAAAAAAAATTGTCATAATTTTTTTTTACTTGGCAAAATACCTTTTAAATTCTTAACATTTATAGAACAAGAAATCTCTTAATTCTATTGGAAAAAAGGGAGGATAGGTTGAGAAGTGCTCTGATTTTTCATTTTAAAAATAACAAAATCTATTTAATACATTCAAATAAAAATATTCTTTTATTTAAATGCTATTTTTAGAATTATATTACACTGCATTTAAAATATATAGGTAACAAATGTTAAAAAATTGAAATAAGTATGCTACCATTATAATCCAACAAGTTAAAAGATTTGTTGTTGAATATGTTAAGATGTTTTACATTAAAAAATGCACAAATAATCTTTACTTATGTAGAGATACAAATGTAAAAATGAAGATCGCTATTAATCAACAATAATGAAATGATCCATTCAGTCACACAATATGGAATTTCTTCAATTAAATCTAAAATAAAAAGCAACTGTGGCAAGATAGAAAATATTTTATCCGTAGCTATGCAAAATAAGTTTCAGCTTTGAGAAAAAGATGAAGAATAAATAATTTCTATCCGAAGAAATACAATTTCTTTGGATTTTTAATGTTATGCTAAAGCTACAATACGATGATACAACACTTACTTCTGAACTGCAATCAGTGACAAAAAGGACAACATTTAAGTTGATATTACCTCAATCTCCAAGTTCCTAACTACTGAACCTTAAGGCTTTGAAATTCTTTTGAATTTAACAGTAGCTCTTGTTACTTAAGATGGTAAAATTGAGCTGAATCCAAATCTGAACTTACACATAATTCCTGAACTACAAAATTTATTGTTTCAAATTATGCACTGGTAAAATATGATGTTACATTACATTATAGATATGAATTTTATGCCATGTGAAAAAAAGTATTTTTTTTTTATGAAAAGATATATGGTCACTCACTAGCAGATGTCTTTGCAATGGCTTCACTTCCTCCTCCCAGATCATTGTCCATGAATTCGGCAGCACGCACCTTGGCCTCCTTGAATTCCACTTTGTGGTCGTGCACTTGGGCATGGTTGACAGGTTCCAGAGCTGGTTTGGGTTCTGCCTCGTGACCAGGTTCTGCTCTTGGGTGAATGACAGTCAGCTGCCAGGAAAATTAGATACAACATAAGCATCTTTATTTTCCTTAATAAATTTATGATCCAATGTATAGCAAGAATATCATGAATTTTTTACAAGCATCTCTTACATGAATGCAAAAAATAATAATAAATTCTTTACAGTTTTAAAATTTCATCATATTAAATTCAAACTTAGATTTTGAAAATATAGTTGAATCTTGTTAAGTCGAACCAGTTTAACTAAAATCTCAAAATAACCAGGATTGGTCTACATGATTTAAAAAAAAAAATACAGATGAGATCTTCATATTTCCAAAACATTTATTTCATCCATGAAAATACATGTTTTACAAGTTTACATGCAATATAAGTTTTGTTTGAAAAATTATTTTCTTTACTGAAATCTTTTAACAGCTATAGAATGTATGGGGGGGGGAAGGAGGGGGGAGCAGGATAATACAAATATATGAAAAAGTCAGCATAATATTAGTTACAACTTTAATCAACATGGACAAATGTTGTTACAATGTGTAAATGGAAAAAATGAAATAAAACAACATTAAGCACTCTCCTATTATTAACAAAACACATGTTTTTATCTTCTGTAAGTAGGTTTTATTTAATTTCCCCCCATTCTTTTGGATTTATGATATCCCAAACTGGCTCTGTTTCCAATTTATCAGGCTAAATGATTTTTTTTGTATATCAAATTTTGTTAGTAAAATGAGTTTTAACTCACTTTCAAGCTGTAATATGTCCTAAGCGTTTTTTAAATTTAAATTTGTGATTTTCACAAAAGAAAACACAGTAGTACACAGATAGCATTCTTTTTACATTTAATTTAAACTAAAACACATATAAAATCACGATTTCTTAAAAAATTATAATAAATTGACTAACCATTTTGTATTCTGATAATATGTTTTGTTACCTTTATTATTGTGAAGTTTTCAAGTTGGTTATTTATGCTAATTGTAAATGACATTCATATTCTACATTCCAAAATAAATTAATTGCATCTTACTAAAATATAGACATATTAATGCAGTCAAACACAACATTTATGCTCATAATAATTTGCTGACAATTAAAAAATCTTAAATACATAGATTTCAGATTGTGATATAAAGGTTGAGAGGCTTTACAATGTTTATCTT
>BMAW01100526.1:567184-621298 GCA_019974015.1 Nephila pilipes | reverse complement strand
TTTCAGATTGTGATATAAAGGTTGAGAGGCTTTACAATGTTTATCTTCATCAATTTTCATTGCTTATATCATATGCATGTTATATTAAATCTATCAATATCATATAAAAAGAACTTTTAAAAATCACAGCTATAATAGATAATGGTCATAAAATACCACATAATTACTCCCATATAATTAGAGGTAACAGACAATTTTACTGTTCAGTAATTGCAGATTTTTAAAGCAGAAATTCAGAAGATTTACTTTTTGGGTTGGAGTTTTGGTATAGATAGATTTTTAAAATATAGGAAATTTAAAAGTGAAGAATCAAAATTTCCCTCAATATTAAAAACATTGCAAAAAAGGAGAAAATGTTTAATGATGAACGTACAGTTTGAATGTACTCGTTGCTGACGAATCGACCATTCAGCTCAGAGCAAACCAACTTGAAGGCACGATTAAGGTAGTAAGCAGGTTTTCTATTGTAGTACACTATCTGACGAAGGATTAGGTCATAGTTGTGAATGGTATCTGCCCCTGAAAAAGTTACAAAATACTGATAAAACAAAAATTTCGGAAAAATATTTACACAAGAATTCTGTATAAATTGAGAATATTTCACAAATTATTTTTCTCAATGAATAAGCATAATACAATTCGCAGTATATAACTACTGAAAAAATAAAGTAAGAATAAAACGAATTTTAAGCTGAAGACACAATGAAAATAAAAGCATATGCAATATACTTAATATAAACATTTCATTACGGAACTCATAAACAGGGAATGGTTTGTTACCACACGCACACAAACTATTACATTATCTAAATATAAAAAGTAATTTCGAATTCAGTTTTTGAAAATCATTTCAAATTTTAATTTGTAAAAATAAATAATCTTACTAATTAAATTTCGTTTTCAAACAAATTCAAAATCATATTTCATTGACTTGGAATGCATCATAAAGCTGGAAGTTTGTACCTCCCTCCAAATGATACAATGGGGAAAGTATTACATGCAAAACTAATTTTTAAAAAATTATTTTCCCTTTAAATCTAGATTTTAAAACAAAAGTCTATGCTGCTACTTTTAGATAAAATACCTATATATAAGCTGAAAGACAGTAAAAACTCACCAAAAATCACCAGTCCATCTTTGTTCTCCTTGTGATGAATACCCAGATGAGTCATTAGGCTAATAGGTAGCTTAAAGTACTCATGGTCTGGGTTAAGGGGAGGATAGACTTGGACACTGCACGAGTCCAACTTGTGGTCCATGGATTCCAGTCCATTGCTGTGAACCTCCTCATCCTGGCTGATGAGCACAGAAACCGAGGCAAAGAGCTGGATGCCTTGTTTGAAGGCTTCATACTCTCGAGCAAGATTGGGAGTGCCATTGATGGTGATGCTAGGCAGTTCTGGCTGCAGGACCATGATATATGCCTCCACAGGGGGAACTTTGACAGGCTTACCTTTGGCACACCTGTGGTTTCAGTAAAATGCATCTTATTTCAGTTCAGGAGGCACAAGTAATATTAAAATAATAAATTTGGAATTGGGTAATCAAAACTGCCCTAGAATCTTATTTGTCTCCCAGATGAAACTATGCCCTTTGATGGTTATGAATGATCTCAGCTTGCATTCGAATAATGCACCACAATGTACGCAGACAATTTAAGCTTGTCCGAAGTGTTTCGACCCACGCAGTTGCAATTGAACCCTACTTGTGTTGCGAAAATTTTCCCAATTGCAAGCTGACTTAATGAGTACATTATTTTACGCTGTTTGTGTTACAAACAATACCTACATACACAATTTAATTAAATTGATAGCATACAGATGGCAAAAAGAGTACTGTGAAGTTTTTTGCACTATGAGGGAAAATGTTACTGATCTAATTGCTGTTCATTTCGAGTTTTTTTCTTGCATAATTTGGCAGGAGTTTGTAACTGAAAGAGCTAAAAAGCAATTCCATATATTAAAGTGCATCAAAAAAAAAAAAAAAAACAGTTTAAGGTAAATATAACAATTAAATGTTCCATAAAGTTTTAAATTGCATGTATTTATTTAGATATTTAAATTTAATATCTTACAAACTAATACTTATAATATTTATCATTTACTGAATGTTTAAAAAAGTCAATTTCAATTATTGTGTGAATATTACATGATTATACTACAAATAATTCTTTATAAGGACTATCTTGTAAAAGCATGCAAGCTATCAGTATCACAGTTGGAAAAAGGGAGATGTTTTCAAAAACAACTCAGGGAAAATGGCTGCAACTTTCAGTGACTGCTCATAGTGCACAAAATTAAATAAGAGAGGGAAAACTGTTGGTTCTCCTAACTCTCAAAGGGTTAATATAGCCTAACCCTAGGAATAAAATATGTAACATATAATTTATTCAAGAAGTAATTTTTACATTATAGTGTCTACATAAGGATACATAAATTCTTATACTTAATATTAATCTATTCTTTAATAATAAATACTTCATTAATATTTCCTTATAAAGGAAATCTATACTTAACTTTATATCCTTGATTGATAATTTCATAAATTAATAAACATTTAAAACTTATTAAGTTTTTTGAAAAACTAAGAATATGTATTTGAACATTACTATGAATTAACAATAAAATATTTGTTTTGTGTCTAATTCCCCCAAATACACTGATTAATGGTAAAAAATTATTTTAAATTATTGAGGAATCTTTTACATATACTAAAGTAATTCTTTCTTAATTCCCTTTCTTGAACCTCAAAAAATATACATATAAAATAAATTTGTACTTATGAACTATACAACAATTATGAAACTACTTTAGCAAAATAAAATACTGGATGTAACTGCAATTCAAAAAAAATTTTAAGAAGAAAAGCAAAAATTAAAAATCTCTAAAAATAGTAATAGGACCTGTTTTCAAGAGATATTCAATTTTTTTGTGAGCAACTAGCTACAACAATTCATTTTAACTTATCACATCTTTATTTAAAAGTTAATATCAATAACAATATAAATTTAGTTATGTAATAATATCACTATTTTATAAATGGATTCAATGATCCTGTACTGCAATGAACAAATTAAATGCATCCATTTGACTGATCATTCTTAACTGGGATTAATTTTTTAAGTTGGGCATATTTTCCAAAAAAGTTACATTTTCAGAGAAAAATGGTATAGAAGTACTAGAATATTTTTAGTTTGTAAGAATTCAAAGTTAGTCAGATAATACACTCTTACATCACTGTAGTGCTAATTTGCACACTTCTTCTTCCAGGAGTAGGAAATTCTCGAGAATTCACATATCCCACACGAGATATCAGGTCTTCCAAGTTGCTTTTGCTGTTGCCTTCTACTGTCACTTCACTCAGGTCTGAATTAGTCAAAAGCTCCTATAAAGATGAATAATTTATAACCAAGCACCAAGTCTATAAAGAACATTTAAAATAGAAATTGGCTGAATACGATTTCAATTCATGTATCAAAAATGAAGAAAATAGGAACTTCCATAACTTCTGAGCACTTACTTAATTTATTGCAAAAATTCGAAATGTATAGCGGAATGAAATAAAAAAATTCAATAAGTAGTATATAAATTGAGGAAACTAATTAATAAATAAACAAATTTACAATCAGAATTTAATGCAATACAATAGAATCCATATCACAGACAACAATATTAAAAATTGTAAAAACACACCATTCCAGGCTCTAAAAGATCAGCAGGTGGCACTTCCAACCCTTCCTTGCATCGATGCAAGCAAGCAAGCACTTCTGAGTTCTCAGTACGCCCTCGTAGGACAGACAAACCAGCCAGGAAGCCATGGAAATTGAAGGCCATCTTCTCATCTTTGCCTAAAATTTAAAATATATGTAAGACAACAGTAATAAGATGTTGACAATACATTATAAAAACATGATCTTAAAATGAATATTAATGATACTAACAGCGACTCTTTCAAATCACCAGGATGTAATTGAATTCGTGGATATAACACATTTTCTCATACACACATACTTTAATGTATATAAATCTTGCCATATGCAATATTATACATAGAGTGGATAGAAACACAATTTTGTAAATAAAAAAACTTGATATTTTTGATAAATAAAAAACTATGAAATCGAGTATTATTATACCATGCAGAAATATTGCTGAACAAATACATTATCATAAACAATAATCTAAGGATGAGATTAATTTTGGTCTTTATGAGTAAATCTATCTAAAAATGATAATACTGGAATTTCAATGACCTTATTTTTCTCACTACAGAAAGGTGTTTAATTTAGGGTTAAAGATTTGAATTTAGGTGCCATATTTTTTTGCACTTGGGTTTATTTGTCAAACAAACGACACTGTTATTTTGAAAAAGTAACAGCTTCATTTTCATACTTTTTTACAGCTTCATTTTCATACTTTTTTTTAAAGTTCATTCAAACAACATGTCTAAAAAATTTAAATAACTATTCAACAATTTTGAATACATTAAATACAATTTTTGGTTTATTTGTCAATGTATTGGCATTGTTACTTTCAAATAATAGTGGATTCATTTTGAATATTTTAATTTGACATTTTTTAATTATTTTTTGTTCATTACACCTTCTTCTGAAATATTCATTTTTATTGTGATGGACATTTTGATACATTCGAAATCCCAGGTAAATATAAACATTACTTTAAATTGTTAGGTTAAAGTAGGGAATAGGGTGTCCCCTATAGCGATGGCAACGAAACTTGGCAATTTTCTAGATAGGTCATCAAACGTGCGTGACTTAAGAATTGAGTATGGAAAATGAGAAGGAAATCAAAAAGTACCGGAATCATTCCAAGAATAACCCATAAACGTTAGGATTTAAGAATAATTTATTAATAATTATCGGTTATGAATAATAATTATTTATGAATGCTTTCTTTTACAAAAAATTATTGTTTATACATAATTGTTCAAAGAATTTATTGTTTATAGACAAATAATAATTATTTATAAATTTAAAACTTTTATAAAGCTATAGTATAACATTTTTGCTATAATGAATAAGTTACACATTACTTTCTAAAGTTAAGAGGAATTCTGAGGAAAAAGAATGTGCGTAAAAAAAACCCTACCTATTTCATTATCATTCCTCATTATAAGCTATAAGATCATTTTTTTTATCAAGCACATATCTTTCTTGCAGACCGGACATTCAACTTTTAGCACAATTAAATTTTTATCCATACACCACTGTGGAAAATTTACATTTTACCCTTTCTTTCATTAAAGAAACCATAAATTATATATTTCCAACATGCTTCAATCTTTATCTACACTTCACCAAAGAAGCAAATAGAAATTCTTGATCTCACAAAAAAATGGCGAAAAAGAAATATTGTATGTTATTCTAAAAATATCGTCTCCTCCTATTTATTAAAAATCGTGTGCCGTTTTTAACAAATGACAATCAAGAACAGAGAACATGCGACATATGCAAATTTCTTTTCAAATTACATGCACCAGTGTTACCATAACCAAAATCGCCCCGTTTAATAAATCATTATCGCTCCCAAAAGTTGCCAATCGCCAAGGGGGACACCCTATACCTGACTTTAACCAATTGTTACATTTTATATAAAATTTTAAGTTTTCACATTCTATTCATTATACACTTTGTTCTGTTCATAATAAGACTGCATGTTTATTAATTTGCTTCATTCCTTAATATTCCTAGTTTGTGTAAACTAATCCTATTTTCTTTTCAGCAATTGATTTTTAGGTTTCCTGTTGATTAATTTGTTTTATTTTTAATATTCCTGCTTTGGAAAATCTAACTCTATTTTTTCTCAGTAGTTGATTCCTGAATTTAGTGCTTTATTTTTCTGTATTTTAAACATCATGTTGCTTAGAAGTTTGCTTGTTGAAAACTAACCTTTTTTTTTTTTTTTTTTTTATAAGCTAGCTGGTGATCTTTATTTGTCTGTGTCAATTATTTAAGCTGCCCTGTAACTACTCTGACGTTTTTTTCTCCTTCTATTTTGGTTTAAACTTCCGTACCTTTTGAGATTCTTAGGCTGAATGATTTACTTAAGAATGGAGTTCACAGAAATCGGAATGCATCCCATGCTATTATCTTCTATTGATTATATTTAATGCACAAATGCAACTTTAATGTTCCAACATTAATTAGGCCAATATTTTCAATTGTTAAGATTTTAAACTACTTTTAAATTATATTATTTAAGCTCTTTTTGGGGTTATAAATATTATACATAATTTTTTGAGCTTGTAACAATATTTATTTTTAAGAATTATATTACAAATACTTCTCAACAAACAATATGTAGTTCAATGGAAAATGAAAATAGTGTTGGTAATAATTTTCTGTTTGATATTACTTAAAAACATCATAGTATGTTTTATACTTAAAGTATACATTATTAGTAAGAAATTTGAATGAAAGGGCAAGTGATCATTTTAAGAAAAGACATTATAACAAAAAGAATATTGTTTTCCATCAAAATGGCAAACTTTCCATTGCAGTATTTTAAATGTATGTGTGATTCTACTAATTTACTTTAGTGAGAGAAACTATTTGATAACATTTAAATTATTGAAAAAGTATTGTTTGTAAGTAATTCCTAAAGAAATTATATCTCAATATATTACTGTCAGCGTATTTAAATAATGCCTTGACTTATTAATTATATTTTTTTACATTACCTTGCCAGCAGGCTCCCACAACAAAAGTAGTGTTTATATCTTTAGCAGGATGCAAGGGCCAATCATCTACAATGTCAGGATTATTAGTTTGGATTTTAAATTGCTGCCCATCCACATACAAAGTAGCCTATGGAAGGAAAAAAAATTACTTTATAAATAATTTTGCCAGTTTAAAAATACATTAGGAGTGAAAGAAAATGCAAGGAGAACATCAGAAGCCATAACATCAGTAATATAATACAGGTTAAGTGGTACTTAACCTGCTTTTCTCTTTAGCCAATACAATAAGATGAAAGTTACAGATTTCTTTTAATCATATACATACATATATGTATCAAATAAAATTGATTTAAATTGTTAATTACACTGAAACAAATTCATAAGATAACAATTGCAAAATTGAATGCTTCTTTTTAAAGCACATTGAATATATTAATGCATGAATTTTATATGCAAAGAATTTCACGAAAAGTTATATTTTTCAATATTTTTAATGTTTAATTGCTGCTCTTCAACATGTACAAGACTATGGCTAAGAAATGTGATATACTTAGTGATAAATACAGTTGATAGATAACATTTATAGGAGGGAAACATCAATTATGTCAATGACAATAAATGAGTTAGTTTACAAAACTCAAGGAACTCTAATTAAATAATCCCAAAGGTTCTAGACAAAAAGGAGAATTTTTTTTAATAGTTAAAAGATACCAAGTATGACTAGAAAAATTATAGAACACATTGTACATCAAATTTTTAAAAATTACACTTCTATATTTTTAGTAAGGACTTAATTTTTATCAGAGTATTAAATTATCTCATTATTTATTGAAAAGCTACATTTTAGTCATTTTATGTTCTATAAATGATAAAATTTGTTTAAATAACCAAGATATATATTTACAATAGATAAAAGACACCTTTGAAATATTGCAGTAAAAATAAATGTTATATACTTTTAATGCTTAATACTTCAATTAAAAATCTTTGAAAATATTATAAAATAATCTAAAAACTTGCATAGATTACCCTTCTAAATTATTTCAATAATAACAATAATAACTATCAATTTAGCAATTAATTTACAATAGTTGCAATCATATTTCCTGAAAATAAAAAATAAAAAAAACCACAACTTTCTATTTTAAAGATATAAAGGTGATGAAAAATTCTTGATATTGAATATTCCTTGACAAAAAAATTTAAAAACATATTTACATATTTGGTGATGAGAATTAAATAGAAATAGTGTGTGTGGAGGGGGGGAAACTTAAATGTTGAATAAACTTGCTTCTCATACATACCCATATTTCAAACAATTTATACTTTTTTTGTTCGCTACATAATTTTCATTCAATGTGCTGGCAGTTCTAAAAAGTTGTCAAAATCCATTTTTTGTGTGCTTACAGTTAAAAGCAACTTACTTCAGGGAAGTTGACACTGACAGCATAATGATGCCACTGGTTGTCACAGACTTCAGGCATTTTCCAGCGCCATTCAGCAGGTCGGAATACACTTGGTCGTTCCTGATAGAATTCTCGTCTGAGCAGTAAGATCAAGCGGCAATTTCTCACAAATATAGAGTAGTGGTGGCGGTTCATTTCTAGGAAGGAATCAACACAGCTTAGTTAAAAAATTTAAATATAAACACATTTAATATATATATTTTTTTTATGTAAAAATAACCAAATTCAAGAGAAGCTTTTTTTTTTTTTTTTTAAAGATTTTAGCTAATTTTAATATATAAATACTTGATAATACTTTCAATACTCACAACATTGAAAATAATGATTTCATAAATAATGTACGGTATTGTTTAAAATGGGGGGGGGGGGGGGGGGCGTCTGAATATTAAGAATAAAAAAAAAAATAGTGTAATAGTACAAAAGGGGAGGGGCAAAGGATTTTTAAAAGAAATTTTCACATTAAAAATTCTTTATATAGAAACAAATACCTAAACTTCAATTCAAACGACTTCACCTTTATTAAATAATTATTAGCAGAAATAATTTTATGACATTCTTTGATTTCTACAATCAAAGGAAAAGTTGAACAATTGTAATAAATTTATTTACATTTGTCATAAAGTTAGTAAAATTTTGTGTTAGAGACATATTGAGGCTTCACACATTTAGGTATGATTTCATTACATCTCTTAAAGTTTTTTTAAAAAAAAGTATAAAATGAAAAATAAAGCACATAATACGAGTAGTATACAAGAACAATACTTATAAATAATCCCATTAAAGTAAAAAAAAAAAAATATTGATGATGTGATTAACTAATTTGTGAAAACAATACTCATACATTCATTTAAATAAACTTGGAGATTTTAATCTTTTCAAATTCCTTGTAACAATTTGATACATCTGTTATGATCAATAGGTATTATAAAAAGTTCCTAATTTCATTACACTTATCTATTTCATATGCGAGTAGTGTCAAAAAATTTTAATGGGGGAAGGGGGGAAAAAACTCGAATCATACATGTATCTTACCTTTTCAGTTTGAAACTGTTAATACATAACTAACTTAAAAAATTGATAAATGGTTAAAAAAAATAAATAAATAAAACAAAAATAATTTCTTCCATGGTATAACTCACTGTGATCATCTGCATTACAGATGATGTGTTCCTTCATGTGAGTGTCATTGTGGTCAGGGTAAGGTTCATGCTTCATCCAAAAGGCAACTGTGAAATTGTCAGTCAAGTTGTGGTTCAGGGTGGATTCAGGTATAACGACTGCATTGGAAGTTCCATCGAATTCGTAAATTTGATCACTTTCATGACCATCATCTGTAGGTAGACCCCTTGTCCACTCGGCACCTATTCCTGGGCTAGGAAGAAGGTCAATACTGTCCGAGCTGGCACCTGGATAAAGCCAAATTTTTGGTCAGTTATAATTTTATTTGTATATAGTTTTAAGTTTAAACAAAATATCTTTAATAGTATTTAAAATTTGAGACAAGAAAATTTGAATTGAAACAATGAACAACAGAACTTTAATTCTCAGATTTTAACAATTCGATTTGATGACAAAATTCAATGACTGTATTCCAGTAACACTTTTTTTAAAGAACATTATATACATCCAAAAATATCTACAATATATTTGCATAAATTTAAGAAATATAATTATTACTAAAAATACTGGATATCCTTAATTATCAGGCCCATTTTAATGTTATGTAAAAAAAAATATTGTAGGAAATATTTACCAAAATTTCCTTTTTACTGATTGAGATCAGACATATTTTTATTTGAACAGTTTTTAGTAGTGACTTATGTAAATTATTACTCATGGTTAGTTATAGTTAAAAGCGATATTATTTTCAGAAAATAATACCGAAAACATTTCCATGAAAAACCCAGAGATGCATATATTTGGAGAAAGTAACTAATTTAATATACTTGGTTTACCAATGCTTTATACTCAATGGTATATTCTTGTTAATTCATAGTACAAATTACCATTCTTCTATTCATATATTGTATTCATTCTTGCATTGTACCATTCTTGTTAATTCATAGAAAGTCCTTATCTTATTATAAATGTTGTGGCAAGCAACATGAAAAACATTAAAATAACAGCTTCATTTGTAATTAGCATACTAGCAAAGCATAACAAAAATTCTCCCCCCCCCTATATAAATAGTTTTTAGAACACCAAAGGCACAACAATGATTTATTAACTTCAAATACTGCCTCAGAAATTTACTTTCCTTTTGTAACATTTATAAGTCTAGTTGGTAACATAGATGAATAATTAAAATGGTTGATTCTAGAAATCAATTTATAGATTTTCCGATCATGATCAACGAAGGTTTAATTAACAGAGACTCGTAAGAACAACTAGTTTTATCATATTTGATAAGTTACAAATCAATAGGATGTGGGGGGTGGGAAGACAAAAATTATTATTCAGAGACATCAAAATTTAGAATTAAGTATGAATTTAAAGTTTTCACTAGGGGTTCTCAGACTATGGAGTACACTGAGAATAAAGTTGAAAGCCACTGCATTTAATGCATCTGAATATGTTACTATGGTTGATAAAGAGTTTTTTTAAAAAATAAATCATTTTAACACTTTTGAATAATACTTATTTTAAGCTTTCAAAAACAGCTGTTATTATTTTTCCACAACGATTATAAATGTAAATATTTATGTAAATGATTATAAATATAAAAATAAAATTTTTTTTAACTGCATGTCAGATCTTTTCTCATACTATTGCAGTATTTAAAAAATCATTTGTCTCAAAACCTATTTAATGCTGAAAATCATGTATATATATATATATATATATATATATATAAGATTCTAAATAAAATTTATGTATGTAAATGTCTCATTAATTAATTAAACAACGCTACATATTTTGATTAATTTTTAGAGTAAAAATGTTTTGAACATTAAACAGTTTTCCTTTAATTATTATTATTATTTTGGAACCGAGGAAATTAGGATTGTGTGTGTCAGAAGTTAATTCTGATTGAAATGTACCATTAAAATGGTTTTGATAACTATTTAACATTTTATAAAAAATTAAATTCATATTTATAACTCAGAATACGGAAGAAAACACTGGAATTTAAAAAAAAATGCAGGGTATTTCAAATTAAACATTCTCAAAATGACGTTTTGAATTCGCTACGAATTTTACATTTACGGGGGGGGGGGGGTATTTATTTATTGCGTTTCCATATTCTTAAGTTTCTCGTTTTAGGCAGACGATAAATTAAAGAGAATTCGGAAGCATCAAGCTTAATTCGAAATCTCGAACACATCGATCGTCCCATGCGGGCAGGTATTCCCCTTCTCCGGTCACCCGGTAACAGGGCCCCAAGGTCAAATCATCTACCTGCCTAGCAACGGAAAACATCGCTCTTATCAGGAAAAGTCGATAAGGCACCCCATCCCTCTTTTCTCCTCCTTTACCCCATCAACCAATTTTTTTTTGGGTTGCACTTATTCTTCAGAGAGATGCGCCAGGAAAAAGATTTCATTTCTCTCTAAAATCTGGCAACAGCTCTCGAGGACGCATGTAGGAGTGTAATAGATTCACAAGTCAACATCATCGCCACAGGTAAGAACTGAAAGGGTGAACGGTATTTCCACATTGACACTGAATCAAAGGGAAATAATTGAACGCGGTGTAAATGTTGCGACTACAAAATCTACGATTACAGTTTTGCACTACGGAATAGAAATAGTGATTGTTCTTTTCACTTGGAGAAATTTCAATATTTTCTATAAGCATTAATGTAACAACAGAAAAACCAAAAGATTTTATAATATTGGTAAATAACGTGGACACTATTACTAATAAAATCATTGAAAGAGAAATTGACTTTTAAAAATCATCATTATTGCAGCAAATTAATTTCATAAGTTGAAACGAATGAATTTATAAAATAAAATTTATACCACATTAAACAATGATAAAGCCAAGAACAGAAATAGTCGCTCGAAATTATGAAATTAAACAATCGCATTGGCAATGCGCATAAAAATTTCATTTACAAAGGCAGTAATTGTAGAATTTTCTAAAGAAAAATTACCCCTAAAAATGTACATTCTTACATGCAATAACACGAAATAAGGCGCAGTCTTAAAAAAGATAATAATATTTTTTGCACTACTACCTCGTTAAACATCCAATTTCCCCCAAAGCATTCTATTTTAACAGAATACAATAATTAGTCCAGAAAACTAAACAAATCCATTTTTATTCCGAGTTCAAAATCATTTCATGAATGATGGTCCCACTAAATCTAAAAAATGGGAAATGATATCAATACTTCACTGTTCATATGATTAATTAAGATTTTGATAAAATGTCATTTTTTTTTTTTTTTTATAAAAAATAAACATTGAGAGACATTTAAAATTATGTGATTGCTCAAATATTTAACGACTAATTGTTAATTAACATCGCACTTACAAGTAACAAGAGTGCTATTGGAGACGGAACAAGTAATTTTTAATCGCGGTCGAAGGGCGATGACAACATCTTGTAGCGGCTTCAATGTTTAACTCTACAGATATCCCAAAGTGTCATTAAATATTCAATAAGTTCACAAATACAACTGAAGAGACGTCAGAAAAAGGACAACACAGTTTATTAACTATTTTCACAAAATATGCAAAGTTGCTCTCTCTCTCTCTTTTTTTTTAATTTCAACAGTAGCTTAAACGTATTCTTTTAAGCCACTTTTTCATTTATTGGTATTTGAAATGATATTAACCTTAGTTCAAAAAAAGAGTACAGTAAAACATTATTGTACAAAAGCAGCAGAGAAGTTACTCTACATAAACATTAGTAACACCGAATCTTCCACGAACAAAATAGCTTTAAATTATATATACATATTTATAAAAGTCTAACACAAACCATATACATCTTCTTACATATCATTTATGTTATTTTAATAGGAACAATAAGCAAACGAACAAGTCACTCTGATAAGACCCCTATGTTTCAGTTACAAGCAGCCCAACTTTGAACAAAAGGGCATAAAATCCGCAGTTCCCAAATCCAAACAGTCCCCTATACTTCCGCTTCAGGTAACCGGAAGTGGAAGGGATGCATTATTCCCAGAGCAACAAAGGGACCGTTTAACAAGATTAACTAATTGAGAAACTGCAGCCGAGAACGCATTAGGGAGCGGTAATTGATCTTCTTATCACGGGATGAAATCGGTGCATTCATCAAAACAAAACACGCTGGAAGACAACGGGACCAGGAATATTTTGAAATAGACTACCTCGGGTTGGGGTGCTCACAAATAGAGAGAAGCAGTCAGGAGGGATGAGCGACTGCTCCTACAATGTTCGAATGATGACAATTGGGGGTGTTACAATTAACTTAGTTATCAGTTCAGACCTAAAAAACAGTTTCAAATGAAAGTACTCTTTTCAAATATATCTGATGACCAATATATTAAATAAGATTATCTCTCCATCGTGATAATTTAAAATTTATTCGTTTTTTTAAGTACATCTACCAATATTCCTTTCAACAATTTTAAAATGTACAAGTATACGAAATGCCTAAACCTCTAATCTAGGGTGCTCACAAAAAAAATTAAAGATCTCTAAGAGCCTTTTCGAAAGCACATGCAAATATACCGTTTGCTACGTGAACTAGCAAGTATTTTCTTTATTGAAGGGATCAATATATATATATAACGGCAGAAATCTTTATGGATAGGGGAAAAAAAAGGGGGGGATGACATCTATAGATCCTAGATAAGAAACAAATTCCCGACAAGAACTCGACTCCTTACTTTGATGGATTTTGAGAGTCCCAGTAGGGGGTCCATCAAACTTCCGAGTACTCCAATCGCAACCACCTCCGCCATCGATCTTTCCTTTGATCCATCACCATAAGGGGGATAAAAAAAAATCTACATCCTCTATTCCCAATATAGAGACCACCAATTCGTTCTTTATTATATTCCTTACACGACGACACACAATGGGAAAAAAAAACCCAGCAGAAGATTTGTGTGTGTGTAAATTATTTCGTACGAAAAGAATCTAATACATCATGTATTTTAAAAGCACAGAATAGTTTTATACAAATGATAAAATTGTGTGGCATGAGTTCAATTTAAAAAATCAAGTTAACCATGAACCTAAGATAATCAATCACAAAAATCAACAGAAGATAACAGCAGAGCGGGGGAATCGAAACCAGTACAAGATAAGAGTTCGAGCCTTAGTTTTACTCGAATCGCTGAGTAACAAAACGTAGAAGGAAAATAATATTGAATCCAAGGAAGAAGCTGCACTCTAAATCTAACGAATAATCTAAATAATAGATTCCCAACTTTTTCAGCTCAATGCCCCCTTTTTAGGGAGGAAAAAAAAACCGACCTCCGGTCTTGAAATCAATAATGTAGTTGCGAGTTTTCAGATCTTTAATAAAATATAATGCCCAATGTTATATATATATATATATATAAAGCACAAACATTCCTTTTTTCCACTTTTTCGGATGCAATTAAAAGCAGTACTCTAGTGTTGAGGAAAGGAAAGTAGGAAACACTTCCTATGAATAAAACATAACGTTCAGATATTCGAAGTGGCGTACCTTAATCTTCATAGGTCATCATCTAAACAAACTTATGAATATGAGCTTTTGTTGATCGAACCTGAACAGACGCACACACATTGTGGTGCATACACAGGAAATGTTATTTCGTGTTATTAAAAAAAGTATCGGGAGGCATGTTTATAATGAGGTAAATGTAAGTATATAATGCATCAATATTTACTTTTAATGCGGATTGATCGTTCGCCTCTAAATTAATCTTGGGACTAAAAATACCCTCTTAGATCACCCCGGTGGGCGGTACTATTTTAGGAAACAATGATTTAAAGCAATATGTGGAAGGATCAGGAGGTCTAAAGAGTGAGTTGTCAGTTGAATGCGGTTTAAAATAAGTTGCTAATAACTGCACACTAATAAAAGCAGAATTTTTATCGGTTAAAGAAACCGAAATTTATACTCGATATCGTTTATACAATTTTTCGTTCTAAGTTGTCAGCAACTTGTTTAGTCATTTCGAACACGAATGTATATTGCAGGATCCAATTTTGCGAATTCCATCAATTTTTTAAAAATAAAAAGAGCTTACACTTTATATTTGTTGGAAAAGTCTTGGAGCCGATCGCGAATTTTATCAAGTACTGAAAAATAAAAACACCATAAATTTCACAACGTAATGTATTTTATACCCAAGTTAGACTTTTCCGTATATTACAGAAGGGGAGGGGGAGAGTAAAAGTTTTGGTGGTCTAATTTTATTGCGTTTCTAAGAAACTGGATACCTTTATGAATAATTCATCTTTTCATGTCTGTCTTTTATTATTTCTTCATAGTTGCGTGCCGATTGGCCCATATGTTGAAGTTGATCTTATATTTCACTACAAATTTTCTTACAGGAATAATGCTGATGATAATGTCAGGAAAGTTCACGCAATATAGAACCACAATTGCAGCCACAACTCAACTTTCAGGAGAGTTTTAAAATAATTTTTTATCAGAGTAAAAGCGAGAGAGAGCATTTAGGAAGCAAAAAATACAAACATTAGAAAAAAATAATAATTGTGAAATAAAAATACAATTGTTTCCGAATGAAATACGAAATAAAGTAACATACGTTTTATGTAACTGCGATAAAAACGGTGTTTGAAGGTTATATATATATATATATATAAACACCACACACACACAGGTTATTCAAAACGAATTATCCGATTTCAAAATTCAATATTTTTAGAAATTATTTGTATTTATCCACTATTTATAACATAATAATAAATAATACACAGATACAAAGGGAAAATGTGGAAGTTTAATATTATGAGCAATAGGCGGTCCTCTTGTTTTCTTCGTGAAGCTATTTCACGATAGCCGTTTTAGGAGCTGAAACGGAGCTATCTAGCAGGAGAGATGAGCTTTCTGATACCTTCGTCAACAAAAAACTCCCTCCATCTATTTGGCTCATTGTTTGACGCTACTCAGGACCTCATCGGCGGTCCACAACTTTACCCCCACCCATAAACGACTTCAGAGAAGTGAAAGGATAAACATCTGAAGGTGCCAGATCAAGGTTGTAAGACCGGTAGTTGATGATATCCTAACAGGAAGAATCCAAGAGTTGGTTTGTGGCGTTGGCAGTGCGGGGACGTGCATTGTCATGAAACAAACACAATGTCTTTGTTCACATTCCCCCTTTCTTGTTCTCCAAGTTTACGGAGGACGATATAAAATGCTTAATTTTTTCATTCGGCATTATTGTGTCCATCTGAGGCAAAAATTAAACGAGGAGAATCTCTTTCTGATTTTCCTTAGGTCAATGGAATGGCCGAAATAATGGTTTTCAGCTTTTCTGCCACTTTAAACTCATGACACCACTTGAACACATTAGTACAGTTCATAATACTATCCCAGTATAAACAATTTTCATTTCGTTAAAAATTTGGAACGGTGCCTTTCCGTAAGAAGAAACTGGGTTGTGCTCCTAAACTCGCAGCTGGCGAGATTCGGAATCGATGCGGCAACATAACGAAATCTCTCAACCATCTGTGACAAACGAGGGTGCATTCTACTCGAAAGATTTTGAATGCAATGCAGTATTCTCTTACTGACAGGATACCTCTCGTAAATTACTGCAATGAAATTCAGTCATCAAGGGTGAATTCAGCATCACGAGACCAAATTGGGTTTTATCAAAACTGTATAATCGACCGATAAATGAGGAGTGAAGTGAGCGAGTTTAATGGTGCAAAAGCCAGATGTGGCCATGCTGAGCCAAACAAGGTGTATCTGTGATCCAGACATTTTAAAAAACAGAAAAGATAAAAATTAGTTGGCAAAAAGAAGGGTCGAAAACAGAGTATGGTCGCAAGGGTATCAAGGGGGTTGCGCCACCCGTATTTACCAAAAAACCCTTGGAAAAAGATTACTAGGGTTCATCGGGGTCGTTATCCTAAAGAAGATAAGCTCCTGAGAGTCCGGTATATATAGAATCAATAAATAAAATTTGGTCAAATGAAATTATACACCTTATCCCGAATTATACCAAATAATCTCAGAATTTTTAGACATAACATTAATTATAATGTTTTATGCAATAATATCCGCTTAAGAATGCAGCATTTCTTTATATTTTCAAATAGTAGATCCAAAGTAAAAGATTTATGCACAACATACAGCAACATAAGAAAATCTATAATTACATAAGATGCAATTAATACATAGTATTAATTTTGCAAATGAATTTTTGTTGAATTTTTATGTTATAGATTGATAAATTATTTTCAGCTCGTACAGTCGTACTGAGTGTATAGAGGATCTCCGGAATGAATAAAAAGCTCGTAATAACCGAAGGTTCACTATATTCAATTCTGTTGAAAACAATCATTGTGATAAGATACAAGTTATTCATAAATTATTAATTACATAAATATATTAACACACACTTATACATAGTAGTATCTTCTAATAAGGGACACCTACGGTACGAGACATTTTGTTTCTTAAATCGAAGTGTTCCTTAATAGGTGAATACATAAATTATATATATCACGAGGCGATTTTTCCAAATGTTGGAAACTAGATTTTGATAAGGAAAACTGCTTTCAAATCGTCGATTGATTAGTTCCATCTTCATTACCATTACTTCATTTTATTCATAATTGAAATTTTTTCTCGTCACGGAATTCCCCGGGTTTTTTTTTTTTTTTTTTTTATATATTAATATCTTTTCAATCAATCTGTCTTTTCAATCGGCAGCGAACAGCTCTTGGAGATAGAGAGGTTGGTGATGCTTCTATGATGAGTTCCACTACTGTATGATTTTTCAAGGGTGTTTTGAAGAACCGGGGTCAATGCTGTAAGCAAAGGGTTTCGTAGAAACGACGGGAAGAGAGGGGGAAGGAAAGAACTGAGAGCTTTTATATTTTAGGAAAATGGGATTTTCCCTAATTTGTGCCATTTCAGAAATTACTAGGGTTCGGGAAATTAACAGGTAAACCTTACACACCCGTCTCTAAAATGGAAGTTAGTAAGAAATAAATAAATAAAGGCTTAAAGAATTATTAATTTTATAAAAGGGATAATTTTAAATTATCACACACGCTTTTGTTTTATATATTTGGATTAATGTCATTCCAGAAAATAACAATTACTTTTATAATGTTCGATAGTTAATTATCACGTTTTTGAAGTTCGCCAGGGAAAAACTGGAGCAAAGGGCCCTTCGCCTAATTTATCTATTGTACCGTTCTGATAAGAAAGTTAAAATATAAAAACGAGGGCTAGTCGCTTGTGTTTAGCTGATTGCTTATCAACGTCACTCCTGAAGCAACTCGAAAGTTAGTGGCGACATACCTCGTAATTTGCACCGTGATCAAGAGTACTCCCGAATGTCGAGTACAAAGAAAACAATTCCGTGATTAATCTTAAACGTGTACCTATGCGGTTTTTTTTTTTTTTAACGAAACCATCCTTTACAAATCGAATGACAAGTACGGATAAAGGAAACCACACACTATTTGAAAATGATGCAGTACCTAAACTTCTTTTACTCACGAGAGCAAACTGTGCATATTGATCTTAAATCTGAAATGCTCATTCCCGAGATCAAACAGCGTCAAACAGATAGATTTTCATGTAAAATATTTACTCCGGAGGTTTCGAAATCAAAATAAATGTTTGCGATTCGACATATAAGCATCTAGGAAAATAGAAACGGCAATGTCAATAGGGAGTTAAAATTCTTTCACGTATATTCACTTGCAGCAATTTTTTTGCCGTGATTTTTCAATGTTCAACATATAATTTAGTAAAATAACTTAATACTCTTGATTAGACAAAAACTTAAAAACGGTATACATTACAAATTAACATTACGGCAAATGTAACAATTTCGATAAGTTGATCAATTTTCGCTCAT
The DNA here is from genome assembly GCA_019974015.1 of Nephila pilipes. Lineage (NCBI taxonomy): Eukaryota > Metazoa > Arthropoda > Arachnida > Araneae > Nephilidae > Nephila > Nephila pilipes. Next base: position 602,125 of record BMAW01100526.1, on the reverse strand, counting down.
TATTTATCATCCTCATGAAATGAAAAACGAATTTTTAGTTAAAGAAATGGGGACGTTTGAAAAAAGACCGGAGAGTGATAGTATTTCAAAGGTGCAACAGTCAAATGTGGCCATAAATATTTGCGTCAAAAAGTCGCGATCTAGATGTGTGAAATTTTTTTTTTTAAAGCTAAAAATTGGATGACAAGAAGGAGGATCAAAAATAGAGAAAGATCGCTAGGGTATCCAGGGGAACGCGTCACTCATGCTGCACCAAATAACTGATATCTGTGATCTAGACTAATAGGGAAATATTTTTGAAAAAAATTAGTTACAAAACAAGTCGAAAACAGAGAAGGATCGCTACGATATTCCGAAGGCGCATTCACCAGTGTTTACCTAAGACAATAAATTCCACAGGAAATAAAAGATTATAGAGGGGTTGTGGCGTAAAAGTTAAATCTGGCTAAACTATAAATTTTTTTTTAAAAAAAATAATAAATAAATAAAAAAAAAAAAGGTTTTACAAATGATTTTTCTAAAGATTTTGTTTGATACAATTTTTTTTTGTGGTGTGCATTACGAATGATGAGTGAGGGGAAAAAAAGGAGTACTCTTCCTTTCACATATAAGTTAGAGAGAGAGAATATAAACAAGATTCAATCTTTTTAGCATTAATTTAAACTAACAAGGAAAAAATAGATGATACAAGACACTGAATATATATATATATATATATTTCCTTGCACATCTTTAAAAAAAATGTTCATTCCACATAATTTTTTGTGTACTTTAAAAATCCACTGAATTTGTGCGGAACTTGGAAATGATTTTACTGATTAAAATCTGTTAGCCCCCGCCCAAATGTCGAACTGTATCAATCAAAATGTTTCTCCAGTCTGTCTGCAAAATATACGAGTATATACAGTAGTTTCTCTATAATAAGGTACTCTATAATTGAGAGAGTAATGTATCTGTTATTCACACAGAGAACAAATTTCACACAATTTCATTTAATCAACGATTTCAGACTAGTTACAATATGGAACCTTTTACTGTTCTTGACATCTCACAATTTGAAATCTAACACTAAAGAAAGCATAATCATGAAACTACTCTGTAGATCTTAAGGACTAACAGCTTTCGGGTCTCAATAACGAGGAAAATTTGAAAATCACTAGTTACCATTAATTATATGTTTTAATTAATTTTTTTTTTTACTTTCTTGGAGACCATTTCCGAAACTTAAACGATGCAAGTCATTGAAAGGCGATACTGCCTTAGCTCCGCTTCTGACGGATGTCAGAGTTGCTATAAAAAGGAGAGACTTGTTAAGTTGTGAAATTAAATAGAGAAAGATGTAATATTACTTTGATATTGTTTCTCTTCATTATTAATTTATGTTCTGTTTGAAAAAAACAAATTATATAGAAGAACTTGCCACTATTTCTCGCATAAGTCAATTGCACTAACTAGATAAAATCTTAATGTTTCGCCCGAGCCATGGCTCAAATTAGAACACATTCCACACATTTTCTTTCTTTCTAAAACATCCCAATATCAAACCTTTCCCAGTGTACTACTAAAACCACCCACCGAAAAGATATAGCTCTTTTTTTTTCGTAATCATTTTCGGCCTCCAGCGTTTATTGGCGGTTTCGCCAACCAGATAAAATGAGTCATCCTCCTCACCCAAAATCGATAGCCGACATCGATGTGTGATAACTTCTTCCCTTTATTACTACCACTACCTACTACCATCGTTCCAAGATCGATTTCCAATTTAAAGCAAGTCTCTCTAAAACAAGGACCCACAATCACTCATCCGCTTTTAACGTGTACTTTCAATTATTACCCCTCGAAGGGACAATTTTTTCCCTAAATGCCTTAATGTTCCGATCGCACATAAAAAGACGAATTAGCTCATCAAAGATTAATCAAATTTGTATAATAACTCCATTAAAGGAGCAGCATCGGTTTATTATCTGCCGACCAGACCATTACTAAGGATGACCTTCGCTTAGGATTCAACTGCGGATAAATCATTAATCACTTAATTCGGGGATGTTTTGTCTCGCAATTATGCAGACTCCAAATGTAGTTCATCAGGCTTTGAGCATGGAAGGGAACGATCAAGTATTTAATTTTTTTTTAAAGAAACGATTGTTAACAGGGAAACTTAAGTGGGGCTGGTCGCATTCGCGTAGAATTTTTAGCTTAGAAAATATTAAATGGGATACAACACCAAGTAAATTGCACTGATTTACGATTACGTATTGAAGGGTTGCTTTCAAAAGAAAACTCTAAACACGATTTAAATAAAACTTGTATAGAAAATCATGATTGGTTTGGATGGGTCAATGGGTTTGGATTGATGGGTTAATTTTAACGAATATGTTGACAGGAACTGAAATAATAAGCGAAAAATGAAGCAAAGCTTCATTTAAAGAAAACTCGTATTGAAAATTATGCTTTTAATAAAACTTGCCATTCAATGGATTGGTTAAAGGAACTGAAACAATAAGCGAAAAAATGAAACATATGTTCGTTTAAGGGGTCTCAGAACTCCTAAATCTTATAAATTTTGAATTTTTGAAAAACATTTGTAAGAGCACCATCTTTTTTGAACATTTTGATGCCATAAGTGTAACACGATACCTACCGATACTTCTAGAATTATTGGGGGTGGGGGAATTAAACTTCGCTCGCCTGTCCTAAGCCCAACTTTAACATCTTCATGAAAAGAAACAAATTTTAGCTTACGAGCAAGATTTCTCAGGCATTATTAATCATATCAAATGCAAATTTCAAACATATATTCGAAATAAATTTCTTCATGATTAATACATCAATTTTTAGACAAATTATTAACAGAAATTTTTTATATAACTTTTAATTGAGTTATTTCTTCAATTTTTTTTTAAAGTATGTACAACTTTAAAACTGAGTATTTTTCCAACTAAATAAATAATGTCACTGTTGTAAATTTTGATCAAAATCGTGTGCGCAGTAAAATATTGATTTTCGTAATTTTGAAAAAGAATCAATTTATATTTCTTTCAGACTTTTAAAAATTCTTCAAAATTACATGAAAATAATACTCGTATAAATAATATATGATAAAAGTTTCAAATTTCTGCTTTGTTTCATTGATAAGTTACATTGGTTTGAAGGATCCCCCCCCCCTCCGCAAAATACAGATTATAAGTCAAGCGTCCTGAGATCCCTTAAATGAAGTTCGCATTGAAAATTATGCTTTAAAAAACTATCCTTCAATTGATGAGTTAATGTATATGTAGACAGGAATTGAAACAAAAAGCAATAAATGAAATACAGCTTCAGGAGGCAGATGTCCCCTACTTTGGGGACAGCTTTTCATTTTGTGGGGAAAGGTCGGTTGATCTTGGTGACAAGGACGACTCAAATTCTTGATCTGCCTGTCCGCAGAAGTTAACCGGCGGGTTTTGGTTGACGCCTTAGACAACCAAGCCGAAAAAGAATTCTCTGTCACTACAATTATTACGGATTTGTTAAGCCTTTGTCGTGGTTGCTGAAGATAGTCGAAGCATGCTAACTTTCCAGTATCATCACGATAATACGAAAAGGATTTCTATCACGATACTTTAGGGAAATTTGTTTTCTCAGTCATTAATGACAAACACTATTAATGTACATCCTCCCCCTTTGTTGTATCGTGTCGTTTTTTATACTTCCCAATGATGCCATCAACAGTCTCTAGTTAAGATGGCGGGTCTATTTGATGCATACGCCAGAACAGGTATACCATTAGTCGGGATTTATGAATGCACCGATAATTCTCGGAAGTACTCCCCTTCAATGTTCAAGTTCTGAGTGTCACCACTTCGGCAGCAAGTTGCTTAAGCCACTTTTTTTTTGTGCGCGCCCCCCCCCCCCCCTTCTCCCCCCGCCGGGGGAGATCGGTTGAGTTTCCTGTAAGGGCGATACGAGCTCTTGATCTGTCAGTCCAGAAAACTTGTTTGTAAGATTTTGGTTGTCATCTCAGACAACCGAACTAAAAAGGGATTTTCTACAGGGTTTAAAGTTATTAAGTTTTTTTTGTTGTTGTTGCAGTCTTTGTTGAAAAGAGTCGGCGCATATCTATAATGCTATTTATTAGTACTCGTATTGATTATATATTGTGTTACCGATAAAGACAAAGTTAATTTACAATCGTTTCATTTAAGCTGTTTTAATATTTGAATTGATTATTGTAGCAGCCCAAAGTAAAACTGATTTACGAACATTAAACTAATTATATATTCTAACGATCCCTAATTATAAAACTTTTTTTTTTTGTGACTGAAAAAGTTTGTTCTCAGACATATGTTGACCCAAAGAAACTTGTACAACTTGATGCATTATCTAAAAACGATTTATAATTGTAAAAAAGATTTATAATTGTCTTTAGCGGCCCAACAATGTAATAACTCAATTATATTTTTAAGTAAAAAATTCATTTCAGAGATTCTCTTTTCAAGCTGTTCAGATTCAAGAGCAATTTCGGTCTAATGACAAAAATGTCACGAGCGAATAAATGAAGTCCTATGAATGCAACAATTTCAGAATGGTTATATCAAATCCCCCCCCCCCTTTTTTTTTGGCATTGTAAAGTTTCAAAAATAGCAGGAAAAAATTTCTGAAAACTTTGTTTGATTAAGAAAATGAATGTAATTTCAGGACATTATTATTATTATTATTTTTTAAATATTTGGTAAAAGACGAAATGTATCCTCCAAGAAAAATAATATAAATAAATGCATTCATAAAGCTGAAAAGAGTGTGAAAACTTTAAGAGGCAAGACAGGTCGTTTCATCATCTTTACGGAGGATTGCATGCAATCGGCACATCCCGACGTTTAATACATCTCTGCACTAAATTTAAAATGTTTACATTAAAAAATTTACAAAGTCTTATTTCCTCATCTTTATAATAAACGATATTGTCTATACGATAATGCCAACCATCGAACGTCTAAGTTTTCGTTACATTTAAAAGGCAACAACTTTATTCGTCACTTCACTTCATTATAAAACATATTTGCGATTTCCTCCCAGCATAAAAATGTCCTAATTTAAACTTTCTATAAATAGCATAGAGGGAAGAAAAGATGTGATTCCAGCACCCAATAACGAAAAACAATAAAGAGGAAAACAATGCACAAGCTACCCCCCCCCTCCCTCCCTCCCAAATAAATAAATCAAACAAAACCTCCAATGAATTCTCCAGAGCAGAGTCCCGCCTCCGCCGATCAAAGGCTTTATATTTATAACACGGGCGTTTGTCAGACGATAAAGTTCGGAATCGGTTCTACTTTTACTTGCAAATGTAGTCCGTGCAGTAGAATAAAAGAGCCTGGAAGTGGATCGTCTGCAATCTTCCCCCAGTATGGAATTTTAGGGTCCGTGATAAATTGGCAACGGTCGACGCGAAGAACAAAAGCGGAATATAAATCAGACGATTTTTCCGTTCGAGAAAGAAGAACGGGTCAGTGAACTGATCCGCGAATTATCAGAACGCCAAACGATAAATAATATTCGCACCAGGCGACCGGAGGAAATATTGGGACAGAAAGAAACATTGTCAGAAATATTTGACTCATTTTATTCGATTTTTTTTTTCAAAAGAAATCTTTCGTAAAAGTATTGGTTTGTTCGGTTTTGGCAAAGAAGATTTATATACGGTAGACAGACAGTAAGTCTTCCATCTTAATTTGATTAATACGATCCAACAATCGATTTCGGAAAAATATCGACCATATTTCAGCACACATACAATTTTTTTTTAAAAAAAACACCACTGTTAATGTTCTTGAATGATACACAACACTTTGTGTTACTGTTATGTAAAAAAAAAATGCATGGATTTAACGCGTGCTTGTCTTTTTAAGAAAATATCGCCATAACATAAGGCTACGATTCACCAAAAAGTTCATTCGATCGGAATAAAAAAAAAGGGGGGGGATATTATGTTTCAATAGAGCATTATAATACTAGGTCTAGCGGAAAGCTGTGCCCATTTGTGAAGTGAAAGAAAATAATACATTTAATAATATTTATTTCCGTCGTTAATTATGACCTCTAGCCACCGTGATGGTAATTTGTAAATACCATTTTTGAATGAGGTATTATCTTTTAGAGGCAAAGAGCTCTGCTAAGTTTCGATTTTGAATTTTTTTCTTTCCGCTTCAAATTTTTTGCAGGGTGAGAAGCATGGGATAATCGGAAAGTGCTGGATCTGGAGAGTATGGGGGATGTCATAAGATTCTCAGCCTAGGTCTGCGAATTTCATTTTCTATTCATGACGAGTTGCAAAAGAAGTTTTTGGTTTTACTTTATCATGCTGCAGTAAGAAGTGTTTTTAATTGAATATCGCCAGCAACCCTCATTTGAGTATTTCGTTTAAATTATTCATTTGCAGACAGTATTTCTCAAAACTGACCTTTTAGTGAGGTTTCAAAAGCTCGTAATGGTTTTTGGACTCCCGTCCTAAACAGAACATTATCTTATTCAATTTAAATGTGGAGAGGAATGTTGTTTGGACTCAACAGTATGCTCTTTTCCTGACGATGATTTCGTACGTAATCAACTTCTCATCACCAGTTATCATTAGATCCAAAAAAGGTTCATTTTTGTTCCGAGCAATCAGATATGTGCATATGACCTACCTGGAATATTTATAGACTAATCCCAGTTTCCGAATATGGTCCGACATTGTTTTACATATTACTAAATATACGAAAAATATATTTTTTTTTCTTTCACTTCACAAGCGGACAAAGCTATTTGGTAGATCTAATGATAAAAATCTCAGCACAATAAAAAGAGCATTAATATGCTAAACTCGTAATTCATGATTGCAATTGAAAATTCATCAGCATTTTTTTTTTTTTTTTTGGATCTTGAATTTAAATTATGATCTGTTAAACTTAGTTGTCAGGTATCGATTTTATTAATAAATCCACAAAGCTCAAGCAACGATTTCCAGTTAAAACGATTGCTATGTCATGGATAGAACAAATATGCTTCCTTGAAACAAATAATAAGGAATCGAATTCTATAGATTCAATTTTCTCACATTTTTATAACGTAGGAGCAGACCAAATAGATCTAAGGACAATTTCTACCAATATATTCCCCCCCCCCCTTGTTTAGGATGTGACAATGCATGCAAATAGAAATTTATATTACCTTTTTTAAGGTAGAATTAACAAGTCGAGGCTCTACAATCAAATAACATTTTATAAAATGTCCAAAAGACCAAAAGACTAAATGAAAAGTAATGGTCTTGCGAACACTGTTACATATTTTTTCATCAAAGAAGCTGAATGGTCAAAGATCAAGAAATCTTCATTTACGATCTCCACATAAAGTTTACCCCCAGTTTACGCGCGGTTTTATTATGGCTTCTTTGATAAACAATCATCTGTAATATCACTCGTAGAACTGCGGCGTCAAAATTCTAATTAATTTATTTTATTCATAAAGTTCAGAATAAACTTTTGTTCTGATGACACCCCGATTTCCTGTTACGAGCAGGCGTAACACATTCTTTCTATTATATATGTATGCGAATTACTATTTGGAATGTTCTAGTGAGGAATTTTTTTTTTTTTAAATTATTTACACGAACTCGCGGTCAATGGGATTAACTGTAGGTTCCACCAATTCGTATTAATTAAATTTTTATACACATTTTTTTCTTCTTATATAGGTTATTTCCGTAATAATAAGAAATAACGTTAAAAGTGTTTAAATGTTAACAACATGATTATACGATAGAGGAAAAATTCAATCTTGTGGAACGAATTCGAAAAGGGGAAAGCCAAGCACAAATTGTCAGAAAGTACGGTTATATATATATATATATATATATATATATATATATATATATATATATAAAGAGGATCAACTCCGTCAGTTTGTTGATAATGATTAAGGAATGTCCAGAAAAAGGGTTATGAAAACGGAAAACATATATCTTGACAAATGTCTATTTGATTTTCTTTTATTTTTCGTTCAATTTATATCGATACTTTTTACTCGGTGTTCATTTATCCCACGGTTTAGTAACCATGGACCATGATTACCGCGTGTTGAAGTTGTTGAACTGTACCTTAATCTCCATCCGAATCTAGAAAATCAAGGAATGAAATCATATTTTCTATTGTCGACTTACGACTCCAACAGTATTTTTTCAGTTAAATAAACGAGTCTGACCAACCCTGCGCTCACAAAAATCTTTAGTCCCTGAAAGCAAGACATCTCAATCACGCACATTGCAATCACAGTCCTCAAGAAAAGTAGCATCTCAGCTACTAGACCCCAAATAACATCTCTTGTCATTTCGTAATCACCCTTCATCCGTTCTTCGTGACAGACCCTAACTCCATCGGAAGGCATCATTTATGTCTTCCCATAGAAGCCATCAACTCTCGGATAACAGGGCCAATGCGGATGCGTGATCACAGGCCATAAATAAGGACTGCAAAGGAGGGGGAAAAAATAGAGAGTTCTCTTCGACAAACAATCCCGCTTGGTTACACTCATCGTAAACGCAATTAGGCGGTTGCCTCCCCTAACTCGGTTATGTCTAAGCTAATGCACTTGCTGGACCTCTTAGCTAAAAGTTAGCAGCAGCTCCAGCAAAGAAAACATTCCAGAGCAAGTCGAATAAATGGTAGGACAAATCAGATGGGAGACTAATGGCAGGGAAAAAGTGGCAGGAAAAATCAATTTTCCTTACGATGCATGCAAAAAGAGAACGATATATATATCATTAACATATATATCGTTCTCTATATAACATTTAAAACGGTTATTTGCTTCATGCTTTGCAATCCTGAATGCTTATGCACAGCTATTAAATTTGCAAATGGAAGTGATTTTTAATTATATATACATGAACAGAAGTGGTCGCAGTGATATAGAGGTTAGAGTATCCAGACTGCGAGCACTGCTACCCCAAGTTCGATTTTTGGTGGCTTCGGCATGGGCAGTTGGTCATGGGTTAACTCACACTTTCATCCTTTCGGGATCGATAAATGAGTACTAGGTTCGCTTGGGAAATTAAATGGGGTGTCCAAAGTCAGGTTAGCCACTCGCCCTGGACCCAAACTACAGAAATGGAGATGGGCACCACCTGATGGGACTTCTTAGACCCGGGAAGACTCGAATTTAATTATATATATATATATATATATATATATATATATATATATATATATATTCATACATGAATAGATGTTATACATATATGAAGATAGGCGATTGGTTGTTTATTAATATCGCGTTGAGAAGAAAAGCAATGGTTATTGGCGGCGGACTTCGTAATTTTGAACCTCGATCAAGTGGCGAGGACGACACCAGAGCTGACACCCCATTCTCCAAACTTCCAAAATTTAACGTGCACCAGCCAAGCTACACGACGGATCTTTAGTGGTACCAGAATTTGAGCCCTGAACTTGCGACCACGACCACATTCGACAACCACTCCCCTTTTCTCATTTAGAGCATGCTATTCTGAGAAAATAATCATATAATCTTCATTTTAATATCTGCCAATCAGACAAAGCGAGGGATAATTTTCAGTCTTCCCCTAACATTTCTTTGAGTATTCAATCTACCAACAATCTCGAATACTTTTGAAAAGACCATCATTTTTCGCTAAATAAACGACGACATCATTATACACGAACAAAAATTCTTAGCATTAATTCCCACAACTTAGCGAGTTTCCTCGAAAACTAACTACTATTCGACGAAATTTACTTGGAAAAGATGAGTGATCCACAAGAGCTCGATATTCCACTAAATCTCGCGCATCCTAAAAATAGAAAAACATTCTTGCTGTTTGAAAATCTCGATCGAAGAGCATTAGTTGCTTGGTGCATAGAGCTTATTAGAGCCGAAATTGGTGCATAACAGCTTTTACGGGCAAGCTTAATTCCCGTATTTTGGAAAATCCTCTTCATTTTAAAAATGTCCGCCGCATGCCACTATCGAAATTACAGTTTCGGGAGGAGGGAGGGACAATTCTACACATAAAACACCCTCTGCCTCCCCTTCGAGGAAAGTTCTTTTAGAGTTAAGAAAACACCATAATGGTGTTATCTACTCCAGAAAATTTATTAAATTACTGGACGAGAGGGAATAGCATTTTAATTAAAGCAAACTTTCCAGTGATGGCAAAAATGTGGGAGGGGAGATAACAGTTCAATGGAAAAGGGCCGAAAGAGCCTTTTGAAGTAGATGGCTTATTATTATTACTGTTGTTGCTGTTAGTTTAAAGAAAAGAGGTGGATCCAAAAATGGAAGAATAAAAGGCGAGAAAGCGGTTTTACGAGGCATGGAAGAAAAAGGAGGAAGGTTTAGATCAGGCTCTCAAGGCGTTCTTTTTCTTCCGAAAGAATTTTGCTTTTTCAGCAATACTTTAAGTAGTCGTCGATCAAATCCTTGGAGCGTAGCAGATGATAAGGAGTGTACATTAGTACTTAACGCAGTGGAGTTGAAACTTTGATCATGTTAGTGAGAGGGTAAACGGCGAATTTTTATTTGTTTGTATTTTATAGGAATATCACATAGCACTTGTAGTTCCACATTTTAGTACATGAAAAATACTCTTTAAAGCTGGAATCCCCTTCAGCAATTTCTACTCTGAACATAAAAGAGTCACAAAGAATAGTCTGAAGAAAACGAGAATCTAGATATGATGATTATGAATTTATTATCTTCGAAGCTAGTATTGTTTAATATTAATCCTCTAATTTACTTTCTCTGTGATTAACCTACCTGAACGAAACTGAAGTAACATTTAGAATATTTTATCTATCTCGTACCAACTCTCTCGAGTTCCGAGTGCGTAGAATAACTGGGGTTGAGGGATCGAGTACTTAACCATCAGTCAAACCTTCCTAACAGTGATCCGGAAACTCCTTACGCTAATTACAGTTGGGCCAGATGTCTCCCTTTGATCACTTCAGTTCACTTATCTTACTCTCCAAGTAATTAACTTCCAACCCTTTTATTTGATTTTTCGCAGCTCATAAATTTGGATATCTTAATCTAATTATTACACTTCAAAATATCCATATATATTCATCCTGTGTTTACTGAGTATCTTATCTGAGTATAAAGGAAAGATGTGTGCATGTGTGAGGTAAAATAAATTTGTTATAAAAAAAATCACATTTATTTCTTTCCAGGAATTAATGATATAACAATAATAGTAATAGTTATAACAGAAAAACCAAAAATTAATAATATATATATTTTTTCCAAATGTCATTATTAAATTATTCAGCCTTCTAATATGAAATTAATATTAAAAATCGAAATGAAAAGCTTTTATACAGCGTTAAAAATACTATACTCGATATCTCCCTCACTCAAATCGACATTTTGAACATCAAATAATTTTTGAAATATTCTTTCGAGACAAATAATGAAAAAAGAAGCAACTTTTCTTTTGGTAGTTTTATGAAATCGGGAAAAAGTAATTTAAAAAGTCTCAGTGGAGCTAAGGAAATTACAAATTTTTATATACTTCTCGGTAATACTTTTGTCATGTTTTTTCAGTTTCATATAAATATATTTAACAATGCAATGTTTACACCTTGGATATTACCTACCCCTCAGAAAAATGCTTTTTTAAAAAAATTGTATGATACGTGACGATTATCTCATAGTTCATCAGAACAAAGAGTCTCAAATGCAGGAGTGGAGAGTGAATGTAAAGGTTATTGGAGCAAGAGCCAGATGTGGCTATGCTGCGCCAAAAGAGATTTAATTGTGGTTTACACGTGAAAAAATTTAAAAAAAGACAAAAATTGGTTGACAAGAAGGAGGGTCGAAAGTAGGATCGCTAGGGTATCTAGGGAGTACGTCATCCGTGTTTACCAAAGATAGTAAACCCCATGGGCAAGAAAAAGCTCACTAGGGTGCCTCGAGGTCATGAGTCCCGTACTTACCAAAAGAAACCAATTTCTTGAGGTCCCCTGATATAATCCCCAGGGGCAGGGTCCTGGTTTTACCCCCAGACGCTGGGTACCCATTTACGTCGCCTCTTACGACATGCATGAGCTACAGTGGGACTATTCTGTCATTCCCGCTCAAATGCAGGAAGAAATTAGGCAGCATTACCCATAAGGTAGAAGCCTGACATCTCCACAAAGAAGGCTTTTAATTTCTTCTGCTATTATTTACAAATATTCTTTTGCTATTATTATAATAAAATTTAATTATAGAAAGTTGTAAAAATCGATTGGTTTTATTTTCGCAAGAATAAGATGCATCGAACATCAGTTACTTTTAGGGAAAACAGTAACTACCAGCGTGAGTTTAAAAGACCTAGTTACTCAATAACGAACAGCTTAAATGTTTACCAGTTTATTCAATTTCGATATATTGAACAAAATATTACAGTAATAGTAACTTTTTACCGTGGGGACTCAGAAGCAGTAGTGGATTAGATTCATGTAGACTTCTAACCACGGAACCCGAGTCAAGTATAAACGTTCTAAATGTCTTCTTTCAGTTTATCTAACATTTATAGCATTGTTCTTATGACTTCCATTCCCCCCTCTATCTCTTCCATCTTACTCAATAGACTTCTAATATCGCAAGCCTCATTCATATTTATCAAGGCGAGGTTCTCTTATCAAACATTGTAGCAAAACGACCCCAGATGTTAGTGAAAAGGAAATGTGCATGAAATCTGTTATAAGTAATTCTGATTAAACTGAAAATACAAGAAAGGAAGGAGAAGGAAATGAAATGTTGAAAATACGAAACACTGCTAGAGCAACACAGGGCGGTGCCAACCATGTTTATCGAAAACAGGAAACCTCATGATTCATATGGTAGATCACTCAGCCACCACGTGGTCGTGTATAATAAAGTCCCTGAATAGATGTTGTAGACAATCAGTATTTGGAAGTCTAGGTGCCCGATAAGGAAGGAATAACGCAAACATGAAGAGAAGAAACGCATTATTTATCAGTTTCAAACACGTTTAAGCTTTCATCCCATGCATTAAAAAAAAACTAATGAGGCGTGGTCACATAGATATGAGAAATACAGACTACATGAAGAGAGCTACTTCAAACATCTGATATACTCACCACACAGTTTCCTCTGTGACTCGACTGAGTAGGTGTCTCGGTCGCATCCTTTACCGATATGTCTGGTGGCCAATGTGACTTTCGTGGCAACTCGCTCCAATTTGCATGGGACGTCGCACAGCTCCAAGCGGGCCTCTGGGAACAGCGGCCTTCTACCAGAACCGGGCGTGTACTCGATGCGTTCACGAACTCCTGGAAAAGATACATTAATAAATATATATTATGTCTTCGTAAAACATCATTTATCCAAATATGTTTACGTACATAAAAATTCAAAAAGTTACAGAACAACCGCTCATTAAAAAAAAAAAAAAAAAAATACGCTATCGCTGCGAAACCAACGGGATGATGTAGCAGCGATTTTCAACGTTCCTTTGCGTAAAAGCATGAGTATGCGTCATTATGGAGGGGAGACAAGAATGGAACAACAAAACGAACACCGAATTTTATTGAGAAAATCGGCCACAGAATCGTATGAGTTGATTAAATCTGGATATTGTGATTATGTTATGAGTCGTCCTCAGTATTTAAGAGGTTAAAGTTAAAAGAGACTCGATCGAAAACGATGAGATATCGGATAGCCTATATTCAAGTCGAAATGATGAAAATGCTCAGCTTGTGCAACAGAAATCGATCATCCAAGTTCCATTGCGATCGAGGCATTCTACAAAGCTGTTTTGAATCGGCTTTTGAAACGAATGCGACGTATGAGTTTCGATTTGTTGGACAGTTAAAATTGGTGCCCTTTGTATAACAATGCACCGTCTCAAAAGTCCAGCGTTGAGCAGCATATTTTGGCGGAGGCAAAGTTTACATATACTACTACTACTATCTGTATTCACCAGAGTCTCCCAAAAAAAGATAGTGGTAAAAAAATTCCATCGAGGCACATTAACCTTCACTTTTGGAGTGTAATCTCCCTAGTTAAAAATCCTATTCCACACATTCCGCTCCCGAAAGGGTGCTCTTGGTAGTGTCGTTTTCTGAAATCAATTTGGAGTGGAGGTGGAGAGGGTGCACATCGTCATATATATTGCCATGAAAGAAGCGATTTCAATAGGAATTACCACTTGGTAAAAACTATACGCAAAATCAATCATTATTTCCTACTTAAAACTCATCAAGAATTGATATAATTTTATCAAGTTATGAAAATTACAAAAATAAAGATCATTAAAGAAAAATTATAAAGATATCATGAGAATAAAAATTCCCACTTACCAGAATTGGTGGAATCTAACAGCATTGAAAAATTGATAAAAATCACTTAATGATTGAAAAAATGGTCGCAATTTTTTTTTAAAAAAAAAAAGTTGAAAGGTGCAAGTGTAATGAAATGAATTATTCTATACATATTAGTTTTGACAAAATTATATTCTCCGTTTTTGTTTTGTAAAATATTTAAGACTTCTTCACTGAAAAACGATTTTTCTGCAGTACATTATGTAACAAGCAAGATGACTGACATTTTTTAAGGTTATGAATATTCCGAAAAACATCTAAGTTGGTTTCTTGAAAAGCTTCTATAGCAGTTAATCTAGTCTATTATGCCAGTAACTTATTCTTCCATAATATGCAGTCAAAATACTAACACTACATTATGATGAATCTGAAGAATATGTTTCTTTTAGCATTTCTAATTTATTTTCATTTGCAGATACGAGGTCATTCTGTGGAATGATTCAAATATTTAATGAACTCGTAACTGTGCTTTGTGTTATGTGAATGTTTCTTTAAGATGCAAAATTACATCTAAAAATTGATTAAAAATATCCTAAAATAAGATTTGGGTGTTATTTGGAGTATTAGAACGATGAATATGTTTCTCTGCTAGTCGTGGAATAATAATTCTATAGTCCTCAACCATTATTTGCTTTAAAGCAGATTCCGATTTCAGGAAATTTGAATTGAAAAACCGTCTCTGATTGCGAATCATTTCAAGTTCTTTTGCAATATGGTCTCACAGTTGGACTGTAGAAATGAGGTCCACTGCCTCAGCGAAGAATCCTAGATTAGGGCAAAGTGAAAGAAAATACTTTTTCAATCGAAAATTAATTAATGACAAAATTGAAACTTCTCAATGAATTGAAAAGAATATGGATCTAGTAGATATAACAATACTTATCATACCAATTCCCAATTAATTAAAAAGCATTAATCAAAGAATGTTTCTTTCCTGGAAGAAGAGCACAGATCTAATATACTATCCGGTAAAGCACTATTTCTTTTAGTAGTATTCATAAACGAATAAAATTTTTCAACAACTCTGACGCAATTAAGAATATCTTTAATTTGGAATGCGTCCGAAACAGCCAATTAGAGAATAAGAAGCGCAATGTACATTTTGTGGTCATGTGGATTTTCTCTTATTTTTGGTTTGTACACTGTTGAATGCTCCAAAGGCAACAGAACCATCATATCATTGGCCTCTTATGCATTTTAAATTCAAACCTAATGATTTCTAAAGTTTCCAAAATTGTGTTAGCTAAATCTTCTCCGCGTGTTGAAATTACAGACACAAACAATAATTTTTTTTTCCAATTTGTAAGGAATTGTTGTCCTCACTTTCTACTAACTTGCACATACAAAGACTTGCTCTTTTAAAGAAATATATGTGGTTTTACCCGCTATAATAAAAAAACCATTTACCTGAATTTACTTTTTCAACCCTCTTTTCTCAAATTTATTTCGTTGCAAGCATGAGTATTTTCATTTAGTATTTTAGGTGATACATATAATACATTAGTAATAAGTGATTTTAAATGCTCTATCAGCATTTTATCTCCTGCATCAATTCCAAATTTAAGCAGTTGGCGGAAATTTCCATTGTGATGGTTACATCTGTTCCGTTAAATTGGCCGAAATCTTGAAAGACTCTTCAAGGAAGCCAATTTTCTGTCAAAGGAAATTCTGTTTTTATAATAGGAAAAAGTTTGTTTCTATTTTATTTTACCAGTCTAATGCTGGCAGTATGAATAATACCTATTACGTCTTGTTAAAGTAAGCCTTTGTGCAATGCTCCTTAAATTGTCAGCAGTTAGCAAAGAATGCGTGATTTTTTTCCCCCTTTCGTTCTTGTTTTCGGTCGAATCACCTCAGATACGAAAAGGCTGATTTAACGAATTATCCCAATGGTTGACTGTTTGATTTGTCCGCATATTCCTTGGCAAAAATTACACAATACTTAAAATAAATTCCATCTTCAATTTTGGAATAAGTGAGTCATGGGTATTCTAAAAGTAAATTATACCGAAATGTTATTTTCGAATTTTCATTACCAAATGAAGAGCTTGGAAACACATATGTGGCTGATGGCATTCAAAATTTTCCAAGAATATCAATTTTTTTTTCTCCTTCGTCTGTTAGCTTGCGATTGACATAATTCGATGTCATATTTTTCGAATTGCGATGTGATTTCTAATATCAAATTAAGTAATTTTTGAAGCATAATGAATTCATGAGCTTTGTACTCGTACTTCTATTTCCGGTTCAGAGAGGTGATTTTCTATTTCTTCACTGTTGTTCAATGTATGCTTTTCTATTTCGAATTGACATTTGGAATTTTTTTTCACCCGAGTTAAAATTACTTAAAAACGACTGTTGTTTCCTCTTGCTCTTGCCGAATTGAAAAATTTAGAAAAAGACACAAGAAAATTTTAAATTGTAAAATTATAAGCAAAACAATTTGAACAAAAGAAAATATATGGATCCAGATATTTTGATTATAATTCGTTTACAAACGCCGAGACTGCCAATCTTGGATGACCCAACTCAGCAAAGGAATGATAAGCTGAGATTAATGCTTTCCGAAAAGAAAGGCGCTTATAGATTTCCGCCTACTAGAAAAAAATGCCTCCTATAATTCTTTCCCAGGAAATTGAGGGAAGGGGAAAAACATCTACAAGGATGCATCCTCCCCCTCTCTCTTTGTCTATAAACACTCACCCAGAGACACTTTTTCTGAGACAGTAAATACTTTCTATTCTTTTTTTAGGAATTAATTACTTGGAATCATTTTTTCTCATCAAGATGGGAAGAAAAAATTTAAAGCGAGGAGTAAAAAAAAAAAAAAAATAAGAATAATCTATAATAGTATAATAAAAACAATCCTAAAATATTTCAATTTTGTGAAAAATCCGCAAATAAACAAAGGAAAGTGAACAAATTCTTTGATGTTCCACCTTGTCAGGATCTGAACTGCATTCATACCAGTGAAATTCAGAATTATCGTAAAACTTTGAAAGTAAAACACATAATCCTCACGGGCATTAATATCCACATTTTATGAGCTAAGTAGCATGACTTCGGCCTTTACTATCGCTAGCATTTAAATCAAATCATTGAAAAGCTTAAATTTTAAGTGCTCTTGACAAAAAAAAAAAAAAAAAAAAAAATTAATTTTAAGGAAGACTAGTTAAGACATGACTTTCAGAGTGAGTGAGTGAATGTGAAGGTTATTGGCGCAAAAGCCAGATGTGGCTAAGCTGCCCCAAACAAGATTTGACAGTGGTCTAGACTGAAAAAATTGAGGGGAAAAAAAAGACAAAAATTGGTTCACAAGGAGAGTCGAAAATCATGGCTTTCAGAAAACATCGCACTGTCCCCTATCTTAATGCTGAGTTGCTTTATTCTGAGTCTTAACTAGTATGCCACTGATAGTTTACTTTTGGGGAGGGAGAGTGGGTGCGTTACAGGAACTTACATGGTTACATGCTTACTTAAATTACATGGCAATTTCAGAGAGTAGTGTATCGGATAGGGAAGGTGGACTTAAATTTTCTGCCAGAAGTGCAAACAAGAGAGTTCTCACTCTGATTGTGTGTGTGTGGTTTATATTTCCTCCCATTAGAAGAGATTCCTCTCTCTAACTCATTTTTTAAGGATTTTCAAGCAGATTATCAATCAAAAATTTTGGAGGATACTTCGTTGTCTTTTAATATTTGAATCTAGATTGTGTTCTTTTACTCTACGAAAGGATCACTTATTTGAGATTTTCGAAGAATTTGGTCCTTATTTTCTACACGATAGCTTTTATATCAATCCTTATTTTCGTTCCCTATAAATAAATGATCATTTAATATTTATCTTATGTTAGTAGGTCTGAAGGAAAATTCTATCCGTTTTTGAAGTGAGAGAAATAACATGCAGTTAATATATTTATTGTGCAATTCAATTTCCGCTGTAACCACAAACATTTCAGATGGGCGCCTCAAGAGTTGTGAAAAATAAATTGCTTAATCGAGTCATATGTACATCTCTGCTTGCTCGAAACGAAAACGAGTCCTTATTGGACCGGATGATTATTGAAGATGATAACTGGGATTAACCGTACACCTGCCCTCTCAACTTCTAAATCGAGTTTGGGCCTGAATAAGAGAATGTTGTGCATTTGGTGGAAAGTTTAAGAACCAAAACATAAGGAGTTTTTGAAACCTAACGAAAAGCTCATTTCTGAGAGATACTGTCAGCAAATGGATGATTTAAAAAAAGTAATAGAATGAAAGAAACCGGAGATGTTCAGTAGAAAGCTGATCATATTGCATCATGATTATGCCAGACCACATGCTGATTTAGCGACTCCTCAGAATATCGTAGAGCTAGACTGGAAATTTCTGTCGCATCCACCATACTAATCGGATCTAGTACCCTCTGATTATCACGTTTCTCCCCCGGCAAAATTATTTGAAAGAAAAAAAAAAAGATTCAAAGCTGAAACAGATGTCAAACACTACTTGATTTCCTCCCATCTAAAAATAAAGCAATTTTCAAAAATGATATTCACAAATTACCATCACGCATCACATGTAAAGACGGAAATAAATATTATTAAATGTATAAAAATGTATTATTTTCTGTCACTTCACAAACGGACAAGGTATTTGGTGAGACTAATAGCATGGTTAAATAACACAGTCGTCTAGATAAAAAGCAATCATGTAACCTTTAACTTATTGAACAGTTTTTTTATAATAAATATTTTAATATTCACTTTTCCCCCGCTTCGTTTACAAACTCTCCACACATCTATAACAAAAAATAGTCATGATGTCTCAGACCTTAAAAGTACTGATGTTCCGTTTTTTTTTTATATATATATATATATATATATATATAAATATAAAAGGAAAAAGAGTACTAAGAATCGAACAATTTCTCTACAACTAACAGAGTAACTCAATCTAATTCGGAGATAATATAATTTATTTTATTCCAGTTTCAAAGAAATATTTGGACCTGGCCGCATCAGAATCATTTTTTTTTTTTTTTGTACAGACATCTTTTTCTCCCTTCTCATTTACAACTATTGCATATATATGGTGAAGTGTTCGGCAGCACCACCTGTCGGTACGACAGAGCAATCAAAGTGATAAAAAGTAAACACAGCAAAAAAGGAGATGAGTATCGTACCTTTCCATCCAATTCTACAGACTCTGTTCACCTTGATGTTGACAGTAGCGGGCTTGGATCGCTTCATGCCACAGTCATAGGCGACAACAGTCAGGATATGGTTAGGTGCATTTTCCCACGACAGAGGTTCCGTGTTCTTTATACGACCTGGAATTGATACACAAAACATTTAGCAAACATATGCAAAAAACAAATAACAATATAAAAATTTGAGACAAATGTAATCGAACCTCATTATACTAAACCGTCTGAGGACTCAATAAAAAGTTCACTAGAATCGAAGGTTCATTATATTCAATTTTGTTGAAAAATTGAAATTCCTTAGCACTATATTATATATATATATATATTATCACTCACACACACACACACATAGAGGGTATATGGAAGGAAAATTTCAGTTCCCTATAAACGGACTATCATTTTCTTAGGAATTCCCATACAAATAATATTAGTAAAGTAAAAGTTCAATCGAAACTTGTGAAAAAGTTCATTTCTAAGTTTGAATGTATTAACATTTACACTATTTCATTAAGGCTATCTTTGCGTAACGATAAAGAATGTGACCTGAAATTTGAACACTTTTTCCAAAAAAAATGCGCTTAAACATTAATCTTATATTCTGACTTCGCTATCGTTTAGAGCAGGCTTGTCCAGCCCAAGATTTTGCGGGCCGCATGAAACAAATATGACATGTTTTACAACTACAACAATACTTCTTAAATATTGAACTTCAAAATATGTTTTAATTCAGTCGTGGCACAATAAGGAAATTTTAATAACTGAAATTATGAATTTATTAATATTCCACGACAGGAGAGAGATAGAGGCAAACCCCCGTCCACCAAGACAAATAATTTGAATGAAGTGACAGAAATTTTTTCTCTCTTTGGGAAGTTGAAGTAAGGATTATTCAGATCACATCGTAAAGATGTAGGAATTTTTATGTATTTAATATGGAGATTGAATGTTTAATAGGGAATACCCCTACTAGTTTCGAACATGGGAAACGCTGAACTGAGAAGATTTAAAGGACGCGTGATTACTTAAATTAAAAGACTATGCGGAATTGTATCAGGAAACAAAGTTCAACACACAACGCGATGATTTCGATTTGTCACCTTTTTAATTTTGGCTTTTTACACGCCAATACAAATGCTCATAACTACTACTTTCAAGTCACGAAAAGTGACTAATTCTCTCAAACTCCATTAGAGAAAACATTTGCAGTAAATTAAGGAAAATTATATTTTATTGAATTAAATTTATTTGTACGAAATATTTTAAAAGCTGTCCTGCAGTTATAACACAATGCTGGTGCTGAATTATACGCGATAAAAAGACACCGAACAGTCAGTTTGTCTGGAAACATATTTTTGGGTCAAATATATTAGGCTTGCTGCAGACAGACTGGCTATGTCGCATGCTCTTTCCCTCCCCGTGTCTAGAGAAACATAATCGTGTTTTTCAGTAGGTTTGCTGTTTTGATATACATAGTCAATGTTTCTGAAGAAGAATATTGAAAAAATATTGTGACAATTGATGAGTCAATAAACTGAAATATCCCCGTAGTAACGATATATGGTATGAATGACTCATGGCGGAATGTTCTTAGGTACTTTTAAATGCAATAAAATTTTAAACCCTTTGTTCAGATCACCTAATTCCGGGGGTCGCGGGCTGATACCGCGCGGGTCGGCCAGGCCTGGATTAGAAAATAGCGTATTGTATAATACTACTCGTTGCCACCTCAATTAATCATTTTTTTTTTTTTTCAAATGTAAAAATGTGTTCCATGATTCGTCTTCTATATTGTAATGCTAAATGACATATAAAGTATACGTATTTGCATGAAAACTGGCGTAATTTCGTGACATTCTTAAATTTTAAGAGTACTGGCTCATAAACGGATGCATGTGTTACAACGTCGCAAGCTTAGATGAAAATTGGAACAATTTTCTGCGTAGAAATGAATTCAAGTTTCGATCAGGTTCTTTGACATTAGGCGAAGGTTAATGTTAAGTTTTCAAAAACCGTACATCAGAGCAAGCAGATGTAGAAAGATATAAAAAATTCTACAGCAGTGATATTCTCAAGAATAGTTACACTATGTTTATTTCATGTCACGAAAAAAAAAAGAGCGTTAACTTTATAGCGATATTGGCTGTGCATAGATCAATATTCCACAATTTCATGTTTCGAGATTTTTTTTTTTTGTGCGTAACTTTTCTTTTTAATTAATCCATTTGACCGGTGAAGAGTCACAATACCGAACAAAATACAAAGCTTGATGACGAGAATAAGTTTAGTCTTTAAAATGCATTAACAACCTTTTTAAAGCTAAACATAATTTAATTAAAAACTTGCGGTAAATATCTTTGCATAAAAAAGAAGGTTGCGCAGAGGGTAAAGAACAGCAGGGAAATGCAAGCACGTGAACAAAAGAACTTTTCTGAACAAAACCAGTCTTGACGTGGCTAACGATTAAATTAAGAACAAGCGTGAAGAGGTTAAAATTAACCCAAAAATATGCATCTTTTTGTCAAGGTATTTTTTTTAATGATGAAAAATTACGATAGGATATTTAGTTACGCTGTTTAATAAAGGAAAACTAAAGGCAAATTCTTTTTTTCCCTTTCTACAAAATACTGTTCCTAAAACTCTTTGTATTTTGTAGAAAGAAAAGAAAAAAAAAAAATGTCATCGTTTTGGATGTATAAAGTAAATTTATTTAATGACAGAGATAAATATATAAACATTTCTCTTTCCATAACGTAACTAGTTTCCGTCAGTTTTACCAATTAAATGTCAAATAATTAGTCCATCAAAATAATATTTTTAATACAAATATTTCAGTAAGTCAAATAAATTTTTCTATAGGCAACCAATTTCAACAGATAATTAATGTAAAATAAATAAATTGAAACAAATACATGATTTTAAATGGGGTAACTGGAAAAAACGCGCACGCACACAAACACGAAACTAGTAAATCAAATAAACCCAAAGAGGTAGGTAATCGAGAAATATGAATAACTAAACTTAATAATAAAACAATTAATATAAAATATTACATCATAATTAAAAAAAAAACATAAAAAAAGACATCTAACAAGAAACATAATTAAACGGATAAAATTAAGAGGAAAAAAAAACGTTCTAATTTATTTTTGTATGCCTAATTCCATTAATGAATAAGTAACTAATAAATAACATCACAAGATTTATAAAATTTAAAACAAGATATTATAAATACCAAATAGAATTCTATACATACAGACAACAAGAAAAGTTGAATAAAAGCCATGAACAAATTGAAATACAAAAACCAATAAGAAAATCAATTATAACATTTTTAAATTCTAGAACTGGTTAATCTAGATTTATAGGGAAAATTTAAAAAACTAAAAGGAAAGTTTTTACGTGCTTAGATAATCTTCTGATAAGAAAACACATTTATTTATGTTTGCTCCCTTCTTTGCGTATTGTATCCATTAGTAAAGATTTTAAATCTCAATAGAAATATCCCATTTGAAAATTCAAAACAAGAGATAATTGTAACTATATGCGAAAAATAATATTCATTTTGCATCAATTTCTCTTGGTATGGTGTGAACTGTTATTTTATTTACTACTTTTTTCATCAAGTACGAAAGTATAGCTTAAAATATAGAGATTGGGGCAATTTGGAGAGTCAGGTACCAGTCCAAGTGTCATCAGTTAACAAATTAAAATTACGCGAAGTATGTCACCCATAGATCTTATGTTGCTTTCAAGAGCGATGTTAATAAATAGTTAATATAAAATATAAGTGACAGATTTTTTTTTTATAGAACTAGCATTTTTATAATTTCTGCGATGTGATTCCCTCTATTAATAACAAATCAAATTGTTACTTATTTTGATCATCATTTTTGGCTCGAATTGGCGATATCACGTGATCATATGAGGCACAATATTCAGTAAGATTTGAGAGAACATCGGAACTCCTGGAAAGTAAATTCATATTCACGAAATATTCTTGGTACGCAGCAAAAATGTTCGTTTTCTCAGAAATATTGGATTATAATTCCTTGAGTCAAATGTCTTTAATGATTTATTCTATTAATTGTAAAATTTGTAATACAGTATTGAAAATGGATTCAATGCTCTTCCCCCCCCTTCAAATTAATATATGTGTTTATGATCGGGTTATTTCTTTCACAAATAACATTGATAGATGCATTTCACATTTGTCTGACACTCATCTTAAGTAAATTTGGACAGATCAATACAAAGATACTCAAGATGAAAAATATAAATTTCTATTTTATTCCAACTTTGCTCAAGTCTTTTAAAAAAAGAGGGGAACTATATTTTTAACAAACAAATTTTGATTTAACCAATTGTAACTATATGTAAATAGATAAGCATTAGCCATTTATCTGAACTTTTACTCATGATGTTGAATTCCTCAATAATTACTCTTATCAGAAATGACACTCGAGAGGGCGCCCTCTACCGATGCAATCGCATCAGCATAGCAGCTGGAAAAGGTTATTAGTTTATATTATCTCTTTCCATGCACACTCCTCGAAATTCCCTTGTTTACATTTAATTAGGAGACAGGATTCACTTAAAATAACAGCACCGTGTATATGGGCGAGGCGAGGCTTTATCGCACGTAAAGCTGGTTTCTGAACAAACGCAAGAAAGGCATTAAAAAGAAACCACTTAAGAATACAACGTTAAAACCGCTAAAAATATTACAGCGAAAAAAGGATGGATATTTTTCAAATTTATTTGTATCTATATCGGAAGAGAAAAATTTATTCTCCGATAGTTTAATATTTATTACAACCAGCACGAATAAATTAAAAAAGTGTTATTATACATATTCATTGCAAAAAAATCACTTGGTAAGTATTTTTTTTTTTTGTTACAGTCAAGTACACTGTGAATTAAACACATGCATGGCAACAACAAAAACTTTTATGAGGAGGGCGGAGGAAGCAAAGCTTGATTTTTCGAAATTTATGCGTAGAATAGAATATTCTTAAAGAAAAAGAAAATACTCTTTGCGTATACTAACGTTTAAAAACTGTAAAATTACCTACTTCCTTGCTTTCATATAATTACGTGTACCGTTCAGTAAGTTCTTAGAAATTCCAAGAGATGGCGCTTGTAGCATCGAAAATTGTTTGTTTTTACAACGCATCATAAATTCTTCGTCATAATTTTTCCGGCCGATGAGACTATTTTCGCCTTTTTTGGAAAAGATTCCCAGGAAGCAACCCAACGTTTTGATTTTTTTCTTGATTTCGAGTATATAGTGATGAGTCCAGGTCTCACCTACGATGACAACTCGAGCAAAATGGCATCGAAAACTCGTGGCGGCAGCAATCAAATTTTGGTTTGGCAGCAAATGAATACCAAATTCAAAATTAACTTATGAATCATTGTCAAATTTGTTTCGGTTCCGTTTAACAGATGGCAGCACCCAGTGCAATGGTAACAATTTACTTTAATGATGTCATCTGTCTTCAAATACAAGTACTTTGAACCAACAGCGTGCTTACTTTCGTAATGTAGATGCATTGCCAAAAAGAAATATCTTCTGCGAATTCGGTCAAAAGCATTGAGAAAACAATTTCATTTCAGCGGTATTATTCTTTTGTTCAATGATTGTCAACCAATATAAAATTTGGCTCGTTCTTTGATGTAACAGAAGGAGAAAATCAAAGGTAATTTTAAAAAAATGCACCATACTGCTGCATATTTATTCTTTCCACAAATGTAAATCAACGATATTCAATCAATATTAAAAATTGTTCATACTTCTAAAAAACAGAAGAAGCAAATAAAATGTAATTTTTAAAAAAATGCACCGTAAATGCTTCATGTTTACACTTTTTCAATAAATGTAATTCACACATTGAAACGAAGAGATAATTAAACATTGTCCAACGTATTTATCATTAAATAATTTATTATGACCAGTAATATTTTAGTAAATGATGTTTCATGATCATAATCGAAAAATTATAAGTCTGATAAAGTATTCGCATTAACTTTTTTTTGCACGTAAATTCATTTAATTTTCAGTATCCTAATTCTTCAAGAGGGCAAATCTTATTACCATTATGAATCGTAGAAGAGACATGGAAAAAATTATTTTGGCTTTCAGCAACGCAGACAATTTGTGAAATTTACATACCGCTTAAGTATAAGTGGAAGCCCAAAGGCATCACTGACAAATCTAATTCGATACTTCTTCCCCGCTCAGCTCCATTTCGAAAGAAGAAACATAATTTACAGCGAAAGCCACCTTCGGGAATCTACTCAGTTCAAGTGACCGGCTGGCAAAGAAAGAATTCTTTTCAGTTAACAATGGTCTAAGAAATAAACATTTTTTCGGAAAGAAGAAAATAGTAGATAGAATCGCAGAATAAAAATTTAAACACAATTCGAACAGTTAAAAGAGTTCGCTTAGCGGCTGGAAAAAAAAGAAAAATTATTTTCCGAGTTCTTTTCAAACCTCTTCCAAGAAAAATACGTAGACTATAAATTTCAGAACTTCGATCCATTGTAGCATGGACCACTTTCAAAATCAAACTCTTCCAGAGAGCTACAGAAGATCTTTTCGGAAGGGAATATTATGGGCATATGGAGTAAATATCAAACCTCCAAGGGAATGAAATGAAAGGCAAGGGGAAGGAGATTTGTGCATTAGCGAACAAATGATACCTCTGAAATTCGGCGCTTACCATAAAGCAATCAAAGCTTTACGGAGTATTTCCATTTTCGTCAACGCACTCAAGCGTAATTCGCTCTGATGGAATGAATCGCAAAGGTTTGGCGATGTGCAGAATGGAATCTGGGCTTAGCGGTGTCGAATTTTCGAAGGAAAAATTCGATATATTCTGACGCGGGAAGGCGTTACACTTCACGATTCAGTTAAGTCCCTTTTTGGAATAAAAAACGCGTTTCGGCAAGAAAATGTACATTATATGTCTTAAATGCATTTACTTTAGGTGATAAAAGAATAATTGCATAGCATCGGCGAAGAGCAGGGAAACGGCGGATTTGGGTTTTTTAAAATTTAAATTGAATAAGAAAAAGGTAAAAATATTTATGAAGGGGGGGGGCGACTTTAAAGAAATATTCAACTAATGACCTCTTTTGTCAAAAAATGTCAAGCATTTGTAATTAAACTATTCTCAAATGTTAATACATACTGCAAGACTTCGCAAAGCCACAATTGTTATTTTAAAATTTATTAGGCTCAATATTTATTTACGTGAATGATTTTATTCTTTTAATATTTCCTATGTTTTTGAAACAACTTTTTTTTTTTTCAAAGTAAAATTCAATTTACGACTATCAACTGAAAAATTGAAAATGCAGCGCAGAAAGAACGAAGTGAGCCTAAATCGCATATCGATCTCCAAAAAGAAGTTACCAAAACAGGAGTAAATAGCTTTTAAAATATAAGATGTTATATAGAAAGAATATGCTTAATTTACAATACATCAAAATATACGGCTGACCATCCGAAATGCAACACCAAAATGGGCAGTGAGTGAGTGAGTGAATGTAAAGTTTATTGGCGCAAGAGCCAGATATGGCTATGCTACGCCAAATAAGATTAAACTGTGGTCTAGACGTGAAGTTGAAAAAAGATAAGAAGTGGTTGACAAGAAGGAGAATCGAAAATAGAGAAGGATCTCTAGGGTATCCCGGGAGTGCGTCACCCGTGTTTACCAAAGACAGTAAATCCCATGGGAAAGAAAAAGATCACTAGGGTGCCTCGGGGTCATGATGCCCGTACTTACCTAGGAAGGCACCAAAATGGGCAAGCGATATCAAAGTCATATTTATTAAAAAGATAATATACACTACAAATGTAAAATGAATGAAAATACAACCCCCTACGAGGCGAGGATGACGATGAAATCAGTATTGAGTTTTGCCACCATGACTAGCAATAACCGCCATTACATGACTCAGTAATGAATAAAAGAAGGTTTGGATGTCTTGTTGGGGTTAGATAGTAACTCTTGTTTAAACACGTTGCCATAGTTGATCTGATGCATCAATGGGTGGTGTTATGCCTGCCCAGTTGTTCTCCGATCATCGACCAGACGTGTTTGATAAGCGACATATCGGAGAAAAGGAAGGTCCAAGCAGCAATGTAATTAAGCAGGCGGGTGAAGAAGTCTCGAACATCCCACATTGCCCTATTTGGAATGAGGGCGCTGGTAAGCTCCAAAAAGAAAGCTCCAACTGGTGAGGAAAACCGACTCCAAAAATTCAGAGATATTTAGTGTGGGCTGATTGGACCAGCAAGGCGTAATAAGAAGGGCGGGGGTGTGGGAATGGAATACAGTACCCTCTCCCCACAAACCATGATACCGGCTGCAAGATGATATGGCAATGCATAAGGCAATCTTTAACCAAGGCGTTTCTAGACTCTAATCCGACCATCTAGATGTTGCAAGAAGCGTGATTTGTCAATTAAGGCAATGTCGTGCCATTCGGTTGACCATGCCCACTGTTCAATGCACCCTTGCGGACGAAATACCCGTAATTTTGAGACAAGATAATCGCATCCATGAATGCCTTACAGAAATTCCATCGTGTTGTAAACGATATCGAATGGTACGCGCGAACACCAATTGTTGTGGATGTGGTGTGTGCGTATGATGCGTCAGATTGATACATCATTGTCATGCGAACAATATGTCTTTCATCAAATGTAGTGATGCAACGAGACTGGGTGAAATCAGTGGTTTTGGATAGTCATCAGCATCCATCGATTACTGTTGCTTGATTTCGTCTGACACGATCACTGATTTTTTGGAATGATAATTCACATTCTGTATAAGAAGCAATCCTTCCTTGGCTGTATTCTGATAGAAGTTATTTACTACGTTAGATGCATAACTACAGAAGCTGCTCTCGCAAAACAATCGGCCGTAAAAGCAATCTTAGTATTTCAAAGCCGCATTCTGTTCTCCCTTTACAGACGATTGTTGGTGGCGCTATAAGCCCTCATAATATGCATCTGCGCCGGAATGCTAATCATTAGCAAATTCCATCGTGGTATATTCACGGTGAAAATTTCATACGGTTTGAATGCTTCCTTCACGGTACAGCATTTTGGGTGACAAGAGTGTTTATTAAACATATTTAAGCTTCATATTAAAATCTTATAGCCACATGCGTGAGTATTTGCTGATTTCTGTACTATTTATAATTCATAACAGTAAAATGATTTTAAATACAATGTATATAAATCGTATAAACTGAATTGCTTCTTTTTTCAAACACTCCATTCACACATTCATAAGCTGTAAGCACATTTTTAAAATTGCTCTGTCTTGGGAATGACGGATTACAAAAACTTAAGATCAAAGAGATAAAAAACAGCAAACGAAAACACATAAGTAAACATAAGAAGTTTAAAAGACGAGCGGAAAGCACAGCAGAACTGGGTTTGTTCCGAAATCACATCATGATGGACGCCAAAGCGTAGCCCATTCTTTTTTACAAAAACAGAACAGGAAAGGAAAAAATTTTGCATATCCATTTCACGTCAAATCCCTTCTCTGTATTTACGTCCTACATGCACAAGCTCACGTAATCGATTCAAGGAGGGGTTGCTACCGAAGAAGCGCCCCAGCAAAACAAAACAGAGAAAGCCCTCTGGATGCCTCGGGAAATCTTTCACGGAAAACCCCTTAATCCGCGGAGAGCCGTATACATGTCTTAGCGCCTGCGGATATTCATCAAAGGGAAGGGGCGGAGAATTTATGGGCGGCAGGGCCTTGCGCCACTTTATGACGCTGGCCGCCGACTTTCGTGGTTGGATGAAATAAATCTCGAGCCACTGAAGGATGGATCGTTTGGTGATCCCTGGGGCGACCACCTTATGCGCAAGAATATAGTTTTCTTTAGGAACAGATGGTAAATTTAGGTCGGCATATAGCTTCTAAGTAACGTCTGCTGTAACTGCATTAACTAATCTAAACCTTAGTTCAAAGAGAGAGAGAATGTGTGCTTTAGGGACGGCATAGCGAATTTAGCTTAATTCTAACAGAAAAGATGATGAATAATATGTTTGGAAACTATATATCTTTTGGTAAGTGAACAGTTTCAACAATGTTATTTCGTTCCAAGTTTCCTAATGCATCCAACCACTTTTAAGTGATCCATTAAGCAGTTGTGTATATTTTAAAATATGAATTGAGTGTTTTTATAACTTTTATCCAAATGATCGAAGACTAAGAAGGAACAAATCATTATTTTCTTAATCTCATTCTAATTAATACTTAGAGCGCATTTAGAGCTATTTATTCCTAATCTTCCAGAATTGTTTTTGTACTCATCACACTAATGTATACAATAAGCTTTTATTTTGCAAGGATTATCAGTAACACTGCAAACTATAATCTCGCAATTAGCCTTTTTCATCATTTTGCACTGACTCGACTCTACTTTTGTTTCCTAATTAATTTGCGTCCGTACAACGAAGATTCTTTGTAACTAAAATAAACAATTGTGCAGAGCAACGGATTTGAGCCACGTTATGAAAACTTAAAAGTTATCTATTTACATTACGTTAAGTGATGATTTGGAAGTTCCATTCTCCTTCAACATACAACTGCTTCTATTATGGCCACATGCCTATGAAGAAATTTCGAAAATGCGAAACCTTATGCTGTAATTATGCCAATCAAGATGTCGGATCCGTATATGTAGTGTACACTATATCACATTATATAACTATCACATATATAATATAACTATTTCGACTGATGCCGGTAAAAAACAACATCAATACAGTTGAACCTCGTTAAGTCGGACTCCTTTAAATCGGATCTTGTGAATCAATACGTGCTAAGATTTCTCCTTAAATTTGAGAAGCGATTAATACATATATTTACTCCATCCATGTATTTAAAAAAATTGTTTTCTTTATTGAAATTTTCCAATAGACATGCCTGAAGGGAAGGGGGGGGGAACACTTTTTACTTATATTCTGTACAGTTAACGAAACCTCAGTTAACCTCTTATCGCAAATGGCATAAGAGGCGAAAATAAACTACAATTGTACATATAAAACGCAATAAAGCAACTTTAAACGCACTTCTATAGTTCACAAAATAGACGTATTTATTTTCAGTAAAATACGATTCATACTCGATTTGTTCCATATAAAGATGATTTTCTGTGAGCATATTTATTTTATTTATTTTTTTGCCATTCTCCGGTTAATCCACATTACTACTAGCGGACTAGTTCTGGTCCCAATTAATCCCACTTAACAAGGTTTTACTGTACTTCGTTAAAATCTTAACATTAACTAAATTAATTCCAGTTGGGAGGGATCACTAACCAATGCAATAAACGTTGCATTAAAATCGGTCCATCTAAATTAAAATGAGGGAAGATAAGCTCTTGATGTCTCATTCAATTTTTGCAGAGATGACAAAAATTACAATAATTAAAGAATTACCTCGATGAAATATTGCATAGTTTAAATTTTGTATACGATAAAAAGGGAGAGGGGGGGGGGAGAATGTCAGAGGAGTTCACTGCTGACATCATTCTTAGATTCTTAGTATTGTGGAATAAAACCTATACGAGACATAAAAATATTGGTGAAATGCGTTTTTTCCCTCCTCAAAAATACTATAAAGCTCTATGCTGTAGTCAGAAATATATATATTTTTTAAAATGAGCTTTTTTATTATTATTTTCCAACTCTGAAAGATATTTCACTCTGATCTGACATTTATTTCCTACAAAGCAACTCATAAAGCTTATATATTTCAGTGGGTAATCAGAAGTATTCTTTTTTTCGATCAATCTTTACAATCATTTATATTATTGTCAATGAAATTTCAAGGTGCAGTTACTGCAAGATGACTCATAAAACAAACTATTTGCACATATATAAAATTGCATATATGTAAATTTAATCAAAACCATCGATTTCTTGCCTTGATTTTCAAAAGAATTCATTAACTAGAAAAAACACAACATCGCCCATTCCCTTTAAATTCACCACCACACCCTCATACAATAGTGAAACAAAATATAAGAAATAATCCAACAAGATGTCTTTAAATTATTGAAACGCAATATCCGCTTCCCATTTCAACCGAACGGAAAACTCCAATTATTTCCAGACCAGATATTTCTAGATTTCTTTCATGCCATCGATAAAAGCGTAAAGGAAGACATCGGTATATCGATTTCCAAATCGATTCCGACACATTCCATTGGAAATCGAACAGAAGAAACGATACGATATATTTCCCTCTTTCCTTAACGATAAAAGTTCCAAATTGCACGGATTTCAGCGCAATATGGACGCGGCTCTACAATCTATTTGATACATGTTTAGATCTCATCTCTCGCAGTGAGTCAACACGTGAGCCTCAGCTTTTAATTGCAGTTAACACAGGGGCGCAACCAGAGCCCTGTTATGAGACGTCATTAGAGAGACTAGTTGTGCTCCGTGAATTTCGGTGCAGCCCCTATATTCTCTGGCCGTCTCTCCTAAAGTGCACCCGGGGGTAAATTTACGCCCAGTATTTACGGTTTACGATCCGTAAAGAGGGGAAACTGTTTCCAGTTTACGCCGAGAAACGCAGATCTAGGATCAATCGCGGCCATCTTGGTCGGGAATAGTGTTGGCCTTAGGTTTGTGTCAAGTTTCTGGTATGAAACATTTTACTGGAGAAATGGAGTTAATCACGAATGGCTGATATCAGAGTTTAGAAGATGCATTTCAGACCCTGAATGAGTCTATGATCCATAATGAAGGATTGAAGATAACTTATGAAGGAGGAGAAGGAGGGGGAGGGAAAAAATAAAAATCACCACATTATTACATACGCATATGCAATATTTGCATGGACTATAAAAATGAATTTCATTAAAGCGCATATCTGCTGTTTTTAGCTTGATCTTATCATCAAACTTGGTTCTTACAACAGCAATGGTTTTTTGATGGACTTTAAATTTTATAGAACAAAATGTTTCACACACCCTCCCCCTTTGCGTTACTATTTAAATCATAGAAAATTATCATTCTAAAAATGATACGTTTTTTTTTCTCCCCCCAACTATATATATATATATATATATTTGGTGGAAAAAAAAATCTAATAATTTGCACTTTTGATATTAGGAGAACATTTTGAACAATCTCTCCCCCCCCCTTCTGTGTTCTTTGTTTTTCTATGATAGGAACGCTTTTAATCCTTAGCACAAAAACAAATGTTTTAAAGCGCGTAGTTTTTATATAGTAAATTTACTAACCATCAGTATGGGAACTTTTAGGTCACCTCATATTATGCGTCATGGACAAAAATAATTTTCAAATGCTTCGCCGTTCTTATTTTTTCTCATCCTATTCTCAGAGAAACTCAATACAAGGTGTGGCTGCTAAATAATGAGACAAACGCAGTAAATTTTTTTATTTTGATTTCATATATATTTACTTAATATCACCTTCAATATAACACTCACCTCTATCCCTACAACGCACCATGTGAATCTCCTATTGTTCGTAACTGTGCTGATAATCTTTTTTTGTTCGCTTCTTGAGGACGCGTTCCGCTTTCTCTTTCGCAGCTTCAACGGACTCAAATCACGTTCCTCAGATTCATGCAGATTTCTCTTTAGGAAATAGATAGAAGTTCCCTGGTGCAAGTCCGGCGAATAAGACGAATGGTCTAACACTGGGATGTTGTACTTGGCTAGAAACCTTTTGACAGATAATGTGGAATAAGTCGGAGCTTTGTCTTGGAAAATTTGCTGCACGGATTCTTTGTCAATTCCCACAGTCTCAGCAATCGCACGAATACTTAACCGTTGGTCAGATAGAATCACATTACCAATTTCTTCGATATTATTACCCAGTTTTGAAGTAGAAGGGCGATTAGGCATGAATAATCCCCAACGCCTTCTCGTCCATCTTGAAAATGCTTAAGCTCCCCAAAAACACGTGTACGTGATAAACATCCATTGCTATATATCTCTTTCAATAAATTAAAAAAAATAATCCAGTAGCGGTATTTCTAAGCTTCATATGAAATTTCACAACAATTCGTTGCTCACTTTATCATTTTCTCGGAGAAACAAATAACTCAGAAGCGAACGAAGGCTACGGCTATGCGGATTTGTTTACAGAAGCGAGAGGCGCTGCATTCGAAAGAGAAGGCTTCATGCAAACAGCTGTCGGTCGATGGCGTTTGGCGCAAGTGTACTTCTTCTGCAGCAGCGTCAGTCTCGTTATTTAATATTCACACCTCGTATACGCCCTAATGCATTTCAAATTGTCCTATATTAGCTACACATCAAAGACTCAGTTGGCCCATATTATGCAAATATTTATGGATTTATTATTGCTATACATTAGCAATAAGAAAACATTGGCACACCGAGCAAAATTTTACACAAGAGTTAAGTGAAAAAGGAAAATTGATACACACAATCTATTAAGAAATAATACTAAGAAAAAATGATCTCTTCAAAAGAAATCTTAACTATGTATTATAATATTAAACAGAATAATATAAAATATTTACTCATCATAATATTATAATATGATATGATGAGTTAATATTATAATATTAACTCACAATGAAATAAAAAAAAGTACTAATTTAATTTTAATTTACTAGTGCCTTAAGATTTATTATTACCGTTTTAAACCCTGGTATAATGTATTTGCATAAATTTAAGAACAAGAAATTTATAACGTATTGAGCAATTGTTTAAAAACAAAGCTCAAAAACATGCATCGCATTCTATTTTCCAAAATAAAAATATTTGATTGCTTTCACCGTAGAATACCAAATATAAACCTTACTCTGTCAAAGGAAAAAATGAAATCCAATTTCAATATATCAAGCTACAAATGCCTTTACAATATTTCCAACTAAAATCCCGTTACCTACTCCGAAATTTGTTTCCTATTTCCTGATCTCGCAAAGTAAAAGCCTTACTCCAACGACAAACTGGAAATAAATAAATGTAACTAGAAAATATATATTGAAATAACATTTCGTTGCTGCAAATGCCAGCGTACGTTCTTCACATCAGAGACAGTGAGAAGATGAATAAGTAGAACAGGACATGTTTTCGATTAAAAATTCAAAACAAAAGTCTCAATGAAAGAGGTAACTATTCTCGATACGTGCATTTTCCATATCTTTCAAGGATATAAAAAAATCAGCCAGAATTTCTGATGTGCAAACTATGCTAGCATCTCTGTCAGTTTTGAAGGAAATATACAAGGGGCAAAAAGTGCTGATAAATAAAATAAAAAATAAGTATTAAAAATGGGCGGAGAGAAGAATTCGATTCCGTTGCATCCGAGCTCAAGAAAATGAGTAAGCAAAAATATTAAAAAAAA
>BMAW01100526.1:518128-562184 GCA_019974015.1 Nephila pilipes | reverse complement strand
AATTCTTAAAGTCTATCTCATTCACAATAAATGAAAAAAAGCAAATTGCATACTGTCACGTTATGAAATGAGCGACTCCAAAACAAAGAGAACTTGCAGAAAAAAGTTTTTCTTTGTGACTCATACACACACAAATAAACAAACAATACTAGTTTGTAATCTCCGAGAACATTCAAAGATTTCATAAAGGTAGTACGAGGTTTGTATAGTCATTATGAGAAAGCATATAAAAAAAAAGCCGAAAATTGAAACAATTTTAAGTTCATATTGTTTTTCAAGAATCTAAAAACCTCTAATAGTAACTAATGCTCGCGTTAATATTGACCTTAAAGTCATTTTTTTAAAATTTAATTACGATGAAACATATTGGCAATGCAATAAAAGACGATTCTTTTTGTTTAAAGTGAATGCAAAATGTATCTACAGATATTGATGGTGCATTACGAATCATCTTTTAGATAAGTGGTTTCCGACTTCTTTCAATACACGTACTCCCATCCAAGAATACCCCCCCCCCCGATCTTTTAAATCTATTACAGATTCCGAAAACTTTTCCACACAGACACAAAATTACACATGCTCTATTTTTTTTTCAATGCAAACAAGTTAATGCAGAAATTGAAACCAATCCTAACTTATGCCTGCCCAGTCTGGTCTCACTGTGCAGACACAACCCTTGATATGCTAGAAAAATCCAAACAGTAGCCCTACGTACAATAGTATAAGCCAGCTGGTATATGCGAAACGCAGATATCAGAAGATCAATAAAATACCCCTCCCTCAAAACCTTTATCAAAAAACTATCCAGAAAAATCTTCCAAAACATCGATACCTCCACCGACAGAACAATACAAGTCATAGAAAAATACACCCCACTCAGAAATAATCAACAACTCCATAGGCCTGGTGAAATTTTACTAGACTAATCCCCCCCCCCCCCAATAAAAACTACAATTTCTTAATTCTCCAAGAAAATATCACAGAAACTACGAAATCTCACACATCATAGATAACAGCCATCTCCACCGACCAATAGGAATTCACTCTTTCAACAACACGAGAGAAGCCTCTGATCCTTCGAATATACTAGACTGGACACATAAGCATGATATTTCAAACAATGCGACCTCTAAATTTAATAATCAATTAATAAAATTACCTCAGTCCTTTAAATGCAAGATTATACAAAACAATAATTTCCATCGAAAACTAATTCATCATTTGAGCACCTGAAAACTCAAATTTTAAATCCCATTTTTAATTATTCAACCTTAAATTTTTTTAATTAGTCAATTAAACCTGACTTCATACATTCTTCTTTAATTTTAATCTTTAATAAATCTCAATTATTGCTCGTGAATCTATGTATTAAATTCTTTTATCTTACACTTATTATTTTTTCTTAACTCCTCGGCAAGCGTAAAACCAAAGTTCTTACTCATCTTTAATAATAGTAATTCTGCGGATTAAAGTCCGAGACAGTTATGCACCCCAATAACTTGAAATCCACATCTGCAAAGTTTGGAAAGAAAGAAAAAAATAATAATTGAGTACTGGGAAAATTTTGAATCACAAAATTTTGAAAAATGTGTCTTACAAAAAAAGGATTAATACAATTTCAAATTTGGAGCTTTATTTACTTTGCTTCTACATTAATTTTGTGTGTAAGTATACGTTAAGAAGTCCAATGCTAGCCAACAGCTACCTACGTTTTAAAATTTTATTCATTATTTTAAAATTATTCAGTTTTAAGTGTAGCTGTGTAGGCAACACAACCGTTTCTTCTTTTTTCACTTACTTCCAACGGCCTCTCATATACCCCAGTTGAGAGCCACTGTTTGAGATAATGGTAACTCATTCAGTATTGCCTGTTTTCTAACCTAATTTGAAGCTTCACATCACTTTTTCGGTCCAAACATGGCTGCCTTTGGGGTTTGCTTGAAAAAGGATGCTTTATGATGAGTAAATCCGCCGTTGGCACTGATTAGCTCCGAAAACCTCGCCAACAGCCGGAAAGTAGAGCGAAGAAAAGCAAAAGCATAAAAAATCCTCATGATATTTTTTCTTTTTTTACTCCTTTTCTCCAAGTTTAATTTCGCGTATTTCATCAAGACCAATGACACTTTACGGCGGTTTTTATATCGGAGAAAAGTGCACGAAACCCGAAACCATTTCACCAATTTCTGAGGAAAATTTTACACGAAAAAAAAAGAACGAACGAAAAGAAAACTAGTGGCGTTTTCAACGAGGGGTTATTTAAGGCGCTTCACTAAAAACGATTTTTTACTATGTGATATGCCTGTTTTAAGTTAATATAGTAAAAAGAAAAATGAGAGGGAAATTATATTGCTAAGAAAGGCAATATTGATTTTGACTCCCAATTTCCTTTCACGAAAAATAAAACACATGACAAAGATTTATAGTGATATATACGTTGTCTTTAGCCACAAAATTTTTTGTTCTAAGGATTTTCTAGTTTCTTTAGTCGCAGGGTAAAAGAGAAAGAGTAGAATTAAATGATACACGATAAATAACTAAAAATTTAAAAAGTTCTACAAAGAACAAATTTCGCAAACAAAGGGGTGTGCTTTTTTAAAAACATAATTATTATTAAATTACTCAATTAAATATAAAAATTAAAGTAAACTATGAAATATCGAGAAATGGACAATAGTAAACTTTTCCGAAATTAAAATTAAAGCAAATGATAAAAAACTGAAAAGTGATACACCTAAAATAGTAAATCAATATTAAAATCATTTGATCCCAAAACAATCCAAGAAGGAAGCCAAACTAAAAAGACGTAGTTTGAAATTCTTGAAGAGGGGTGTGTGGAGGTTGCCTCACAGCTTAAAATTCTGAATATTATTTATTTTCAATCATATCTGGATTGCAATTTTCATTTCAATCTAATGAAAAAAATTAGGGGAAATGTATTGCGCCTTTTTTTTTTTTTTTTTTTTGGAAAATCAAGTTCATCAGCGTTGAAAGTAGGTATCAGACATATATTTTCAGACATATATTTTATTTCAATCCAATACAAAATTCAAGAGAAATGAATTAAGACGCATTTTTGAAAATTAAGTCCGTTACTGGCGGAAGCAGACATAAAAAAATATACGCAAAAATAAGAAAAAATTTTGAAAAGTGGTCAGGTACGATATTTTTGGGTTAACTAAAACAATAGCCCCTTGGGTGGCTAAAAAGGGAAAAAGGAAAATTTTTTGATTCAGAAATCCAAAAGTTGAAACTTAAAATTCATTGAGGTTAGATTATATAAGTAATGATTGTGAAAAAATTTCATTGTGTGTGTGTGCGTGTGTGTATATATATATATATACACACACTTGTAGCCTTGACTGATTTAACTTGCCCCAGGCACCATTAAATGGGAGATCTGCAGAAGCATCTAGACTCGAAACCGCTATACGGCAGAAATAACGCCAGCCACGAGCTCGCGACAATGATCACTAGGCTATCGCAGACAAAATACATATGTTAAACGACATCACATATTTACAGATGAATGACAAAAAAAGTGCGCAGCAAACCAATATAATAAGTATTTTGCAAAGAATTAAAAATGGAGGCAAAACTGACCCCCTTGATGCAGCATATATCCCAGAAAAGAATTTAAAATCAGTAGATAATTTTTAAAAACATCTTGGGTATTGAATTCATTTTTATTATAGATGTGCACAGTATTGTGCGAATGTGATGCGTAACCGCTAGAAAGCAATATACAGTGTACTGAAATGAAACCTGACATTTGCGATAGACATTAAGCAAAAATGCGAGCAGCGTCGTGACCTGAAGTCAACAAATGCCTCGATCGATGCCGAATTATAGAATGTGTCGAATCTTCGAATGCTCGATTGAAAAACGCTTATTGCACATTACAATTTGTCCACTTTTGTTACACAAGAAGCTCCTTAAATAAGGTCTCCGATGTACAATGTGGCATAAATCATTGTAGATTCTATAGATGTGGAATTTTTTTAAAAGTACAAGCGAATAAAAATGGAATCATAATAACGTACACAAAATTAATAACGACTGTCTAACAATAATGATAAATATAATCTAATTGTGGTTTCTAGTATAGTACTTTTTTTTTTTTTTTAACGAAAACAAGCATAAGAAACTTGATAGAAAAATAAGGCTAACATTTAAAGGGAGAAAGTTACACGTAAGCTTTAAGCTTTGAAAACTATCCTTCTCATATGCCCTTTTCTTTATTTATTATATTTGCCTTTTTATAGCAGTTTATTTAACGTTCTTTCTATAATATAGACGTAAATATAAAATGAAAAATTAGGCATACCTTTATTGAGTTAACATCAGTTAGGCAAAAAGGCAAAAACAGATGTAACATAATGAAATCAACCTAAACTGAATTTTTCTAGACATCTTTTTAAAAAAACGAGATGGGGGTGGGGAATCTTCCCAATAGTTTGACCAAATAAGTCCGGAGGGAAAAAAAAATCACCCAGAAAACAGCCTTAAAACAAAAAGCTTAAAAAAAAAAGAATATAAGAGGTAAAAAACCAATACTTTTACTTTACTTCCAATAGGAACACTAGGATTATTTTTTCTTCCTATTTCTCCTAAAATCCCGATTCTTTCCCTCCTCCCCCAAAAGCATTCCGGGAAAAGACCTGTGGGAACAGCGCGCAGTGGAAGAGATTTTCGTCCCATCTAATTCCCCGGATGCAGGAAGCAGCCTTTATCGGATACATTAAAACAAGGGATATGGGACTGGGAAAGGAAAAAGAAGATTAGGATTGGTTTACCGACGATTTCGAATGCGAGGTTTAAGTTAAAATATTATTCATTGTCAGATTATTTAAGTGTTAACTCTCGTCTATTCTGTCCAAAAACGGTCGGGCTCGCTCTTTTTTAGTGGATTTAAGAGAAAAGTATTCTCTTAAACCGGCAAGTATTTACATAACGCTGCAACATGAGCATTGATTGCAATTCAAGGGTTGTACAAGCTAAAGGATTTATTTAACCATAACTATTTTATTTATCTAAACCACCTTTTTCATTAAAAAAAAATATTTTACGAAACACATAGTAAAATGTTTTGAAATATGATTGATTTCACTAAATAACGTCACTTCTTGGAACTTTTTTTTTATAAGCATTTAAACAACGAAAGAATAGATTATGTACTGTAAAATCACTGACTGCAATAATAAATGCTGCCATATAATTGGTGGAATTTCATTCAAGCCTTTTCTATTAATTTACATAAATAACTTTTTAATAAACATAATATTTTTTTTACATGGTTAATTACAAATTGTGTGTCAAATTACATGCTTCAAAATTTTTACGTTAACAAACGCATATTTTAACGAGGGTATTTTATGCTATATATTTCCTCGGCTGTCATTTTATCCTTCACCGATTCTGTATGCCAGAGGCAAAAGGTATTACGTCCATTTTTGAAATTAGTAATCAGTTCAGTTTTAGAGAGTCATTAAGCTTTAAAAAAAGATATTGTAAATTAGAAAAAGTCAGTAGTCCATAGAATAAAATGAACAAAAGTTTACTGAAAAATTTTCATTAACAAGCATGAGTAAATATCTGAAGATTTCTTCATCATTTAACTCTATAGCCATCTTAGTCTAATTAAATAGTCATTAAGTTAAATACTCATTTTGAAGATAAGTAAGAGAATGATAGTACAGTTTACTCTTAACATGCAATACCTCTCAAATCACCCTTTCTCTCGAATCCCTCTTCACCTAGTTAAAATCCTAGTTTATATTCTATAATAATAATACTTAGTTCATCAAATTATTCGTTCCCAATGAAACTTCTTTTGTTTATCACAGCTATAATTCTTATTACTCTAAGAGTCACTTCCATCCAAACGATTGATTACGATAATTCGAATCCAATCTACAATTATATATCAGTGTGTCGTTATCTTCAATCTCTTGTCTCTTTTCTTTCAACTCTATTTTGCTTACATATCACTCTCTATCTCCAATTCAATTCATTACATTACTTACCTTCCGTCTAATTTATCTAGTCACGTTGCATTTTGGTTGGCAAAGAGATGTATGACATTTAAGTTACCAAAAAGTCCTCGAGGTTACAGAAGAGAAAATCGCAAATAGCCCCAATGTCACAAATAAAGAAACAATAGCTAATCTCTTAACCACTCTGCTGTAAAGTTTCACTTTTGTGACATAGTGCTCTTTATCTCCGGCATGCAGAATTATTTTCTATACCCCTTGATCTTTATTCAGAATTACCACTAATCATCGAGTTACTCTAGAGCGATATAAATTCGGAATCAAAATGAACAATATGTTACTTCAAAGGACATCATTTCTTTCTTTGGACAAACAACATTTTTTTCAACATCGACACGTAATCATAACACAGAACTTCATCCTACGCATATTCACAGATTTTTGCGTTTTCATACGATGACTTTCTTGCGTTTTTAGTTGCATCGTACTCTCGATAATCCCATAGACATCGGACAAGAGTATCGCAGCCTGGTTTGTACCAAAATACCAGGATTACTGGAATAAAATCACTAATAATAACGCATTCGAACAGCGAAAGCAATTTATTGTTGTATAAAATTTAATATAGTATGCGCAAACAAAGGGCCAAGCACACGAAATAACTAACTACAAAAAATATACTATTTGGTACTGAGAGCCTACATAAAATAGTATTCTAAGATTAGTCAGCTTGTGTAAAAATTACTGGCAGGGCTGGGAAGGTTAAATGCCGGATTACGGAAGAAGTACTTCATTTTAATTTATAAAATAGAAAAAAATATAGAGCCAAGGAGACAACATAATAAAACTTCCTCCCACAAAGAGTTAATATTCTATTCACATATAGAAATACTACAGTAGATGCATACAGAAAACACAAGATGCATGTCGTTCTCAATAGTACACCTAAACATTCTGATATGGTACGATCTTTTGATTTACTGCCATCTATTTGATGAAGAATGAATGTAAACGCTCAGATGATAACCCAACAGATGGCAAAACTAAACGACGACAGACAACTTCCAGTCAGTGCAGACCGACAACTGGAATCTTTGGGGTCGTGAAAAACACAAACAGAAACCAACGTTTTTATTAAAAAAGGTTCTAACATGAAAGGTTCTCTGAAAAATTACAAAACCACAGACTTGCCACATTTTTTTTAAACATGAGCACATACACACATAAAATAACACTGCATTTTATTCTACGCACACTAACAAAAATTGTCCTTTTCCAAAAGATGAGTTTCATGAGTGATTTTAGTTATACTTCAACTTATATAAAACAGTAAAAATTTAAAATCAGGATACACCATAATAAAACTTTCTCCCACACATGGATTTTATATTCTGTTCTAAAAACGATAGTAATATGTAATAGATAAATAACAGGAAACAGGTGTAGTTCTAAGTAGTATATCCAAACATTTTGATACGGTATGGTATTTAGATTTGCTGCCAAGTATTTACTGAAGAATGAAAGTATATGTCATGATGATAACCAAACAGAAAGCAATGCTTAAACGACGACAGACAACTTCCACTCGAAATGACAGAGTCTTTTTTACAAAGCGACAACTGGATTACATTGGGCCATGAAAAACATAAACAGAAGCAAACTTTTTTTTAAAGCTTCGAAACATGAAGTGTTCCAAGATGAATCACACAAACCAGAAAATTACTCGTAACTTATTTTTTATTTATCTGACTTTTGAACTCCAGGCGGCATATGTGGAATGATTTACAATTGGGATAGACCAAATTTGACCTTACTCAAGGACCCGAGCCAAACTTGTTTGAAAACAAATGATGTGGGTTGGGGTGGCCTTTTAAGACTTAATATAAACGATACAACACAGAAAGGCAGTTACAATTGAAGCCAGAATTTTATAAAAAAAATTCTCAGAATTTTATTTTTTAAAAAAAAAGGCTCGGATGGTATTTAAATATCGGTAAAGAAGCTAATAATAGTAACAGCTTTGGATTTTAGCCGATTTAATTTCACTTTGGTGGGATAAGAGGGGGAGGGAGAAGGGTAATCATGTCATATTATAAAATCGGATCTTAAGAGTTTTTAAATATAAATCATTCACACAGATTTTAGCCAATTTTTTGATTCCAAAATTTTAGCTAATGTTTTGATGCTTTCTGTACGAATTTGAACAGAAAAGTAAAAATGACAGTTTATATTAACTTTTATTACTACAGTTTAGTTTTAATAGAAGTGTGAATTGTATTTTTTTTTTTTTTTTAATTTTGAATAATACAAAGCAATAAATGCTACAATGCTACTACCTACCCTAGGACAAGTGGTAATCTAGCAACCACTGTTTAGTTTGTTCGTTTTAACGGGGAGAGAGGGATAAATAAAATAATAAGCGAAAAAATATAAATCATATAAACGAAATCTGCTCGTGTTAAGCGATTTTTGTTTTGCGTAAAACAAGTGGGAAGGAGGAGCGAGTATGAAATAACATAATTTTTCGGTAGGACCACATATTTAATTAGTGTTAAACGTTTGTCACAGTATATGACAGATAATTTCACATCTTGAGTTATTGGAGTTAGGGTGGGTGCACTTACTTTCATTTAGATTTGCTCATGTTTTTTCTATATCTTAAAAAGTCCGAATTTTAGTCACGTATAACTGAAATTCTTTATAAAGCAGCTTGGAATTGCAAGATTAAGATTATATGAAATATCACCATTTTGTCTTTAATGTGACTGTTTTGTTCCATTATATAGTTTCACACACGTTACATTCAAGTCTATACGCAATTAACTCACACCTGTAAACCCTAACAAATTGAGGCACGGGTGAAAAAAAAAATTTAAAAACTATATTTAATACAATTCAATTTCAGAAATAAGCATAACAAATTTATTAAATTAACTTATATTTTGCAAGTTTGCTTAAAAAATGACTAGAATATTTTTTTAAAATTTCCATATTGTCAGGAAAAATAAAAATTTTACTTTTAAAACTGTTTGCACAACATAGTTTAATATCTTCCCTTTTTTTTAAATAATTCAAATGAGGCATGACAGAGAGATGTCTTTGAAAGTGCACATTTTTTACCATCTAAATTTGGTTTTATAAGCTTTTAGTAGGTACTACGTGAGCGACCGAATCATAAGCGAAGAGTGAATCGATTAAATGCACACATATTCACATAGCCACGGTTAAACGAGAGTTGAGGCTTATTTTTATTCACATACGAATGTTCAGTGGATACAAAACTAAATTTCCCCGAATCAGACGACATGATGCTTAGTATTACAGATTTCGTATTTCTGAAGAAATAAGACCCTACTGTAGGAGGAAAAAAAAAAAAAAAAGAACTGACCTTCCTGGTCGATGGCGAATGGCTGGTCGTTGGTGAGTATCTCGTACTTGCATATGTCGCTGAACTTAGCGGAGCAGTCGTTATCGTCAGCTTCGACCTGCACGATCTTATCGTAGAGTCGGTCCTCGTCTACGTCCGCACTGTAAGTTTCCTGAACGAATTCGGGAGCGAACTCGTTCATATCTTCCACTGTCAGGTGAACGGTCACGCTACAAGAAAGAATATAGTCGTTCACATAATTATATAAGGGAACGCATAATATTATTTAT
The DNA here is from genome assembly GCA_019974015.1 of Nephila pilipes. Lineage (NCBI taxonomy): Eukaryota > Metazoa > Arthropoda > Arachnida > Araneae > Nephilidae > Nephila > Nephila pilipes. Next base: position 552,537 of record BMAW01100526.1, on the reverse strand, counting down.
AAGTGCCAAAGATGATTGAAAGTGCAAAACAGTAAATTTTTCAAGAAATAGGTATTTATTACAAATTTAGAAGACTGATTTACATCTTGTAAATGCTTGATATGAAATTTAAAAGAGTTAATATTTTACTATTCATGGCGCTAGGAAAACAGCGAATAGTAAATAACTTAAATTTCTTCACTATTCAAATGATGAAAGCATTTCTGGGATTATACTCGTAATATTTCTTTCCGAATCTCTTAATTATAACATATTATCTTTCTAAAACAAACATAAAATACAAGAATAAGATGATTTCAATTACAACAATAAAGATTTAGTATCCAAAAATCAGTGTTTCATTAATATAATTAAATTAAACACATAGAATTCTTAGGGAAACACGTACAAAATACTCACACATAATTTATGAGCATGATTAGAAACATATGCAAGTTCCAGAAAATAATTACGCAAATTTAAAAAACTTTTGGAAACCAAATTTTTAAAATGAGGAAACAGTTTTCACTGAAAAATATTCATAGAAACTGATTTTAAACCAAATCAAGATTACTTGAATAACGGATATTCGCCCACGTTTCCCTTTACTGAATCGTTTGGGTTACTTTACTATGGTGTTTGACATAAGAGCCCCGATTTGTGAAAGAAACGTGACATGCGTAATTAGCCTTACTATTAGTTTGTTTAGTTTAGTTTTTATTAACGTCGCACTAGAAGCAACACGAGGGTTATTGGCGACGGACCTCGTAATTTTGAACCACGGTCAAGTGACGAGGACGACACCTGAGCTGGCATCCCCCTCTCCTAACACCCACAACACGCCAACGGGAGGACTTTGGGCCCCGAACAGATTTAACGTGCATCAGCCCCGGCTACACGGCGGGTCTTTGGCGGCCAAGGATCGAACCCGCGACTGAACGAAAACCGCCGGCCGCTAGTCCACGACCTTGACCTTTAGGCTACCGCGGCCCATTAGCCTTACTATATAAGAAATGTAATGAATAGATGAGAAAAGAACATATAAATTCACAGGAAATCTACAATGTTCAAGTAACTGTAAAGAAAGGCTCGTCACATATACGATATTGAGGGCCGTGAAGGAAGATCACGTTTCTGAACGAATTAGATATATAGTCAATAAATTTTCTATTTCCAATTGAACAGACGTCATAAAAATGTAGATACAGTTTATTAAATTTCTTCACAGATTATGCAAGATCTCTAGCTTTCGATTACCCCTCAAAGCGAATGAATCCTAGTTTAGAATTAAACAATAAAGTTCTAGCTTACTAACTCACCGTACACGTGAGTTACTTCTCTAATAATGAAGGTTCAACGCGTTTTACAACTTACTCTATTTGGAATAATTTCTAACCTAAGTTAATAATAATAATAAAAGATCATCCACTATAAGTCACTCTTAATTCTAACATACAATCGTCTATCGACAATTCAGTATATATTAACTATTCACCTTCATTTTCAATTTCATTTCCCTTATATATATCACTATCCTCAAATCAATTCATTGCACTTCTAATCTTCATCTAATTTGCGTGATCACATTTCATTTGATTGGAAAGAGTTGGAAATTTGAACATGAAATCAGAAAGTAACCCCGGTTGTTAGTTCAGGAAAGGTTCGCGAATTTCGCTACGTTACACAATTAAAAAAAATCTTTCTCCTGGGTAGAATGAACCATAAGAAAATGAAAGCCAAAATAATACTCACTTCTCGGAAGAAAGTCCATCGCATCCCACAGCGGCGATGTCAAATTTGTAGGCCTTCCTCTTCTCACAGTTGAGTTCCTTCTTGGCGACCAGTTTAGCTTCTCCAAGGGCCTTGTCCACGATCTGCACCATGAAAGGAATTTCCCCATGGTGCTTGTTCGTGATGGTGAAGCTGCACACTTCGTCTGCAAAGAGAAAACAAACGGTAACATTTACCTCTTAACGGTAACATTTACCTCTTAAGTGCTATTCACAGCAAAATGACCGGTCAGGATATTAGAAAATACCAAATCCAGATTCAAACAGCAAGAACACATTCTCTAAGAGGTAAAAAAGTCCCTATACTCATCAAATTTTTGCAATTACAATGCAGTTACTTGCTTATTCTTAAAACATGGAAAGATTATATAATTGTGCAATTTTCTTTTTCAGATATGAGGTGTGATTGAAAAGAAATGCCCCCGAAGCCATTACTTCAATTGTTGCACACTCAAAAAAAAAAAAAAAAAAAAAAAAACTAGATCTAATTTAATATAAACCACTTATACCTCTATCTCTTATTTAATATGTAATGTGACAAAAAAAAAATGAAGAATTGGAACTGGAAGAATTGATGTAAGTATCTTACGAAACTTATTGAAAAGTAATGTCTCCAGAACCATAACTTTTTTTTATTACCCAGTTTTCACAAATATTTGTTATACCTCAAAGTTAAATGCTCCTTTGAGTAGTGCATCTGTTTTTTTCGTTCCTTTTTTCTTTTTGTTTCCCGGTGTCGTTAGTGTTTTGATTGTGATCCGTATGTAGAACAGATTGAAGCAACGAGGCACTCGATCTCGTACCTATCATTACTTCCCAAAGATGAAAAAGCATAAGGATATCACTTTTTCAGGATATTAAGGGATATCACTTTTCTTACTTCTTCAAGACACAACATGGCCTTTTCTTTAATTTCATAAGGCATTTAAATTTTTGATGAAGAAGAAATCCTGATAAAATGTAGAAAATCAATGGCGGTTATTTAATGAAGGGCATTCATTATCGACCATAAATACGAAATACAATTATTCAAAAGAAAGGTGAATTATAATAACCAATAAAACTGAAGAAAAAAGAAGAAATGTATTTCAGTTTTTTAATGCAAAAGACGAGAAATCAAACTCAAACTTGTTACAACATTAATTGCTAAATTCGTAGCAGCATTTTTAGAACACGGTAAGCAGCTGGAATTTTTAATTTTTATCCTTAAGCTACAGCAGAGAATTCCGAATAAAACGACCTTTTTGTTAAGGCAGTTTCGCTTTAACTCAGAATCGCGTGTTAATTTTACAAGTGTCACCTTGATAAACAATTATATATTTTTGGCACATCAAGCATAATAAAATGCCGAGATTTCTGAATAAATTCCAATTATACGACATAAATTTCAATTCTTAGCAGTACTCTCAGAATTCAAACTGTTTGCAGTATTCTAATTTTTGTTCTTAAACTACATAATTCTGTAAAAAAGAAGGATATATTTTTTACGGCTGTACGTTTTTATTCATAATCGTATTTTAATTTTTCAGAAATTAGTTAATCAGAATGATTATCAATTATATATATTTGGCACATGACACGCAAAGAAATGCCGAAAACATATTGCATTCTTGGAAAGTTTTTTGTGTATACTTCAATAAAATCATAGCACGTACAGCACGTAAAATGAAGGCGTGTTGTGAATCAACAATCAATACTTAACAAATATACTTCGTAGTTTGCACTACGAATGAAAGGGGAAAAAAATCAAAGACAGCACTGATTTGCATTACCAAATGTATGTATGCTGAATGTATGTATGATTCGATCACAATGTTACTTTCTCTTCGTTCTTAAATATGAATTTTACAAAAATCCCTCGACTTTTTAAAACCTCACAACTTTTAAACACTCAGTTACATTTAAAAGGGGAAAATAGTGAAACAAATTAAAAGTCCAGATTCAAAGCAATCCCCCCCTTTTTTTTAACGAATACACATCCTCCTCCTTTTAAAGCAGAAAAAAGGAAAACATACCAAAAATACATTTATAACTCTTGGAATTCCGGAAGAATGGAGATGTGCAAGGTATTTTAAATTAAAATGAAAAGCGGCATTAAAGAAATAGAAGGGAGGAAAAGCCTTTTGCAGAAACTACATTTTTTGTGTGTTTATTTTTAAAATTTGTGCGTTTTTGAAAAAGAACAAAAGTAATTTTTCTGCCTTACGTTACGGAAGAGATTCAAAAATTAAAAAAAATCTTACCTCTTAAAAATAAACAAAACAAATATTTCTCTCTCTCTCTCTCTTTTTTTTTTTTGAATATACATTTCTTGTTAATTCAATCTGGATTAAAAACAGGTCTTGAATTAATATTTACTCATGATTGTAAAAGTTTTCCACATCACCTAAAGCAGCTCATGATAAAATTGTGTCTCATGCTAATTTAGACTCAGTGCATGTGCAATGTAATGTATTCACAATAATGCATCATGATCAATTACAATAATCTAACAAGGGAGATAAATTATTTAGGCAAGATTTAAGTCTTAGTCCAAAAAAGAATGGAAAAAAAGGTTGTCTCGATAAAAAAAAAAATACTATTTTGTTCGACTGAAAATTAAATTTGATGAAAAAGAGATTTATTTGAAATATTTTCGCTAATATAGTATTACAAACCTTTTAAGCATACTACATTGAATAATTATCATATCGACAAACAAAAAGTATGCAAGGTGCTAACATTACATCAGAGATCGTGGTAGGGCAAAGCATTCACAAAACTCCGTCTTTATAGTATAGCTTATTTTCTAATGGTGAAACACCCAGCAGAGAAGAATTACCCAACTCTTTTTAAACAGCTACTTAGATTGGTGCGGTATCCATTTCAGCTTTTCTTAGGTCTGAATTTTTACAGATTTAAGCACAATGTAATTTTTCATACACTTTTAACTCTATATCTATCATCTTATTAAATAATCTATTCTTTTCAATAGATTATTTAATAAGATGTTCCGTTTTATGAACTTTTCATTTTGAAAACATGGAAAGGTTTAAAGAATTTATATATAAAATGATATATTCGTAATTCCAGTTAGCAAACAAATATTTATTTATGAAGATTAGCAGAATCAAATTAAGTGTAAAAGTAAGCGTTAATAACTCAACAGTTACAAATAATCTAGAGCAAAATGAAGATAAGTTTTAGTTTGAAATTTTATCATGATGCTTGCTTAACTTCATCCTATGTTTGTTTTCTTATGTTTTTCAACAAATAAGAATAATTACCTGAAAAATTAAATACAATAAAATCAAATTATATATGTTCTTTGAATGTTTAATCTATACACTGATCTAAATTCAACATTAACCCTAAGGACAGGAGTTTCCGAATATTCCTTTTAATAGGCTCTTTTACAACGTTTTTCTGAATTTCACTTGGTGTGTGAGTGTGTGTCATCAAATTTTCGATCGTTAATTTAACCAACTTCCCATCAAGCGAGAGCTTTGAAATTTTGGGAATCGTTCGTACTCGCCTAACAATGCAATATTTAGACGTTTGCGACAAGTTTTAACTAATATTTCAATAATTTTAATAAGTCAAAATATTCTTTCCTCTCGGCGCTTTTAGGATTGAGGGAAAAATTTCTTTCCCCCTCTGGGAGCACCGGGCACTCCCCACGCATGAGGTATCGTAAACCTTTTGTATTCACAAAAGGGAGATACTATCTCCGAGATAGTAAGGGTTGCTGACTTTTAGTCAGTAATCATTCGCAAGAAAGAAAGTTTCCAATATTTGGCGCCATGTCTTATCACAATAATTTTTTCTGAATTCTGGTTCTTCTTCTTTTTTTAATAGAATGACTTACAAACTTTCAAATGCATAATTTGATTTTATGAGTATTATGAATTTTTTAATACTCTCACAAATGTCTCTTTTTAAGTAAATTTTAAAGTTAAAAATAACTAACAGTTTTAACTAATATTTTAATAATTTTCTCTAATAAACTTTGCCACCATATAAAAACGTTGTTTTTAAAAACGTTGGTTTTTATATCGAATTATTTCTATTGTACTTTGATAGTCGATGAAAAGAAAGAGTAAAACATAATTGAGCATAAAAACATTAAGTGAGGCTAAAATCATATGCTTCTTTTAGCAGAACTATTATCAATAGAAAAACGTTAAAAACGGCCAAAAGTAAGCAACTACTCCAATGACTCTAGACTAGGAAAGCGTAACAAAGCAGCACCCAGTGACACATAATTTCTCTCTCTCTGGGCTGAAAAGCAGACTAAAAATATGCCTGCCTCCAACCCCCTCTGGAGTGATGAAGCCAATCGCGTCGAGTGAGATGTGCAAAGCAAACAGCCTCATCCATCTCCGACTGTCTGTTTGGGGTCCTGCTGCCATCCTTCACTGTCACGCACCCCGAACAAAACCAACAAGGGATACTCCACCTACAGTAGTATCGCATTACTCAAAAGCGTTAGGATAGTCATGATATCCACTTGCCAATGAAATAAACGTCTACCTCCGCACATCATCAACTAATATTCTTATGCAGACATAGTAAAAGGATTTTTCAAAATGTCCCAATTTTGAATGGTTGATATTACAAAACTAAATAAGTTACAACTTTTCTGGTCAGATTATATTAAAAATAGCACTTTTAAAATGTATAAAATTATAAATGTTCAATGCGACCACCACCAGAAACACGAACGATTTCCAGACGATAATAGAATTTATCTATCCTACACTTTATTCATCATATTCAACATGTCAAAATTCAACATTTTCTCCCAAATTCGAGTTTTCGACGCAGTCGAATATCTTTAAAGTATTTTATTCTTTTACTTTTCACCTGTGTGACCGATCACGCCTTCTCACGTACCTCTTTAGTCTTTTGATATACACGTACACAATCCTATTTTAATGAAGAAACATTTCTATTTGGATCGAGAACCTTATTATTTTTTCTTCTTTTTCTAAATACATTAACCATAATCCGGCTTTTACACTACAATGCTTTTTATTAAATATTCCTGAATCAACACACACACACAATGCAAGAAAATCACAAGAAAAGTTATATATGACCATATTTAAAATGCTAAACAATTGGACGCTATGAAAAGGCGATATGACTGGCATGCATATTTTTATTCCAAGTATAGTGCTTTTAAGAACGACGTCTTTGATAATACAAATTAATTGGTTTGACCAAATCTAGCCTTACACTTTTTTTAGAAAGTGAAAAGAAGGGGTTAAAAACAAGACTTTGTTCTTTTCAAGTTCGAAATACGTTACAAAAGAAACAAAAGAGCTTACTTATATTACTGGATATCTGCTTGATATCCAGTAATAGAAGTAAAAGCATAAGAAAGCTAGGGGAATACAATGGAATAACATCCAAATGGATACCCTAAAAACATCACCCATTAAAATAAATTGCAAGGTTATCGAGACCTGCATAAGAGTTAAGAATAGATATCAATACAATGAAACCGCAATGTCAAGCAAAAGATTTCCAAGCGATGACAACAAACTGTTCCGATAAAAAAAAATTACATTCGCATAGTTTGCTTTTATTTCATTAGAGGACTTTTCAAGAATCAAATAATGAAGGGGGTAAAAATTCTGCTTTGCATAGTCTAAAAACTTCAAGTTTTATACACAATAAATCAATATAGCTAGTAATTCGATTAGAACGAAAAATACAATTAACTTCTATGATTATTGAAGCAAAGAATTTACATTTATATTGTTGGTTGCATTGATTGCTGGCGCTGAATCTTGAAGAGATATATTGTACCAAACACACGGCTACAATATAACCAATTTTTTATAGCTACAAATAATTTAAAATTGAAGCTCAAGACAGAGAACTAAGTAAAGTTTAATAAAATTATATGCATAGAGTGAAACCAATGTCGTACAAAAATTGAAACGTATTTGGTGGGGAATTTCTCTAGTTAAGTCAATTTAAGTAAGAATTAAGAAAAGAGTATATGATTTAAAATATTTAAAGCGAACATAATTAAAAACAGAATACTGGGTGACTATGTGTCTCACAGAAAGAGGACAAACACAGTGGTTAGACATAGGAGGTTTTTCTCTCAATAATAAGTGTCTAAGTGAATGTCTTGTATGTCCAGTAGCAGACATGTCAAAACAACGTCATCGTCTTTATGTAAATAAGAGCCATTAAGAAATATTGGGTTTCACCTGATGTAATATATTATCTATTTTCAGATTCCATTAATCATGCCAATGGTTATGCTTTTTATGATATCACAATATAGAATTCTGGACATACTACTGTTATATTAAATATGGGAGAAACAGAAGGGGAGAAATTTAATTATTGATTTAATAAACATCATTTGACGATTACACCGACAACAAAACTCGGTCACTGAACAACTGTGATGTGTATATATATATATATATATATATATATAAACCACAGAATGGGAAACAAACAAAAATAAAGAAATACTTAAAAAAACAATCATATGTAAAAGAAAAAGCTTACCATCGACAACACGTATCCTAGGAGATACTTCGACATTCCTTCCATTTTCGCGTGCAATGGCATGGTAACCAACCTCAGGTTTCACATTTTCAAGCCGAGGACCTGCAAGGAAAGGAATGATACATATAATACACCAAAAATAAAACATTTAAACATTCATCTACACTTTAGTTTCCATTGGAAACATCTAATCAGTAATAAAGTAAACTATTCATATTTAATAGGTTGTAACATTAAAAGGAGACTGTTACGAAATATATTACAAAAAAAAAAATTTTTTTTTTTTGTTACGAATTAATTCCAAGCAATCAATCTACACATGTACGATTTTGTACCAAATGCTATATATATAATTTTTCCTTCTCTCTTTATCAGAAAGAAACCGGTACTACTACATTTGAATTTAATCCAAAATCTTGCGAGTGGGATCCATGGTTACATACAAAGATCTTTCACTATCCCAACAATTTGGAATTCCAAAAGGGACAGGAGGGAGTGGGGGGATAGTATTCGAAGAACGACCCTATCTCATCAGATGATATTTGCCTGGGAAAAAAAGCAAACACTACGAATAACAGACGACAGAAAACGGCTTCAAGAAATGAAAAAATGAAGGGGGGAAAAGATAGAGAAATATAACAAAGTGCTTTTCGAACTGTTAGAATATCCAGGAAAATCGAAATTAAATACCCAGCGAAAAGAAATAAGAAGGATGGGGGGGGGGGGCCCCGTTTGAAAATTCAGCGTTTTCTATTATTCAGAAATAAAGCAGACGATGCAATACAAGGAGAAAATACTTCAACTACTTCTTTACTGGAAAGCGAAGAGATGATGAAGTGGAAACAAATATGGCGATGGGAACGCTTTTCTTTTCTGAGTCAAACAATAGAAAATGCGGGCTTCTTATTTCCCAAAGATGTTTTTGTAAGAGAAGTGAGCCTTTTCTTTTATACCTCCCTATTTTTGAAACGCCCGTGCATCTGTCTGCACGGTATTTCCAAAAGCAAACAGTGCTGTTCGAAGAGAAATGTATTTATGTTTAATATCAAAGAAATAAATATTGAATATGCGGGTTGAAAAGCGTCGGCAATGAAAATATAATAAAATCTTTAGTACACAGCTGCAGAAGATGTATCCCGGGCGAAATGAATTTCAGAATAACAATCACCATGTAAATGAGGGCGCAGAATTTTATCGAAGTACATAACAGAAAATGAATTTTAAAATAACCAGTAAAATGTAAATGAAGACAGGACATTTTATTTCCCGTATCTATGACTCGGTAAAACGTGTTTGCACTTTAAGAGATTTCTCTTCATCTTAAGAACTTTATTACAATTTTCACTCATTCCTCCCTCCTTAACTTTTATCAATTCGCAAGGGGGTGGGGATGTGTGAGAGCGCGAGACAGAGAGAGATTTCAATGAGAAAAGTAGCTTCTTTCACAATTCAGTACAAAATGACAAAAATACGAAATTAAAAACGTCTTTTAAAAAAGGAAAATGCAATGAAGAGAAATTCTGAATGGAGAATGGAATTAAAGAATGACCTATATAGAGCTTCTATTACATTCCCTTCTGCAATATCTAAAAGATGATGAAGAGAGGAGCTCAATACCACAACAAATATTTAATTCTCCGTTCTTTAACGTCACGCCACATATGGACTTCTGGAGCGCAGTTTGATTTTTTGATTTTAGGAACAATAATTTCATTGTTTAACAGGATGGAATAGATCTTTTGGAAACTTATACATGACTATGTCGTTATGTTATCATTCCCCTAAAAGTATTCACACTTTAATGCAAAATATTCTGTAAAAGCATATTGTTGATTGTTTATCAACGTCGCATTTGGAAGGAACACGAGGGCTATTGGCGATAGACCTCGTAATTTTGAATTTTGGTCCAGTGATGAGGACGACACGTGAGCTGCCATCTCTCTCTCAAAACTTTCCATGTCACGCAGACAGTAGGGCTTAAGAGCCTCGTTACAACACCGGTTTAAAATAACATCAGGACTCGAATCCGCGACACGAGAAATCAATTTAGGATAGGAGTCTAATAATCTAATAACAAAATTCAAAAACACATTACGTAATTATTTCAAAATAAAAATTAAACTACGTTTAAAATATAACACTAAAACCAGTATTAAAATTATTTAATTGTTGTCCAACGGGGAGGGGGAAGACAAAGGCACCATCAAAACCTATTAAGCAAAAATCAGAAAAGAAAAGTAAAAAAAATAAGATAAAGCAATTTAATAATGCTGTCTCAGGATTAGGAGTAAGCATGCATGGTCGTACTAGTATTATAGAGCCAATTCGTCTAATTCAGTATCTTTACTGTATGACAAAATCGTAAAAAGCCAAATACAAGTCCACATTCAAAAGAGTAATTAAAATAAAGAATATATAAATACATACGCTACTTGGTAGTTAAATCTGATTTGGTAATAAAAACACAGGAACTCATTCTATACTGAAATGAATAATTTTACCTAAGGTTTTCCCTAAGAAAATGTATTTTAAACAAATGCCTAGTTATTGTTCACATAAAATTTTCTCTTTGTCATAAACATGCATTAAACTTCTTTATCGACAGATAATTCTGTCGTGTGAGCAATCTCTTATTCAAAACGAATCGCACATGAAAAAATTTGTATTCGTGTATGTAACATAAAAATTATCTTGATACACACTTTTCCCTTGTTTAGACCCAAAAGACGCAATATTCTTTCATTTCGTCGTCGTGCACACTTGAGTGACAAATTAATTGAAAATAGTAAGTGAACAGAACACCCAATCTGATTTTGGCAATCTGCCAAGGCAGGTGCGCACAATTAAATTGACGTGCACTCCACTCTCTGCACTCTCGTCCAATCCGAGCCTGCAACGAGAAAGATAGTTCTGCACTCCGAAAATGACAAGTTATTCCAGATTTTATCTTACTCAGACAAATGAGTGAGATTAAACGTTGTCTGTAGAAGTGTTTTCACTGCATTTCCAGATAACACACAGTGAAGATTCCCGAACAGCGACTGAAACTTTACGCGTCTTTCATTTCACTGAAAATCAAATGATTATCATAGACCCCATATCACAAAGAATTAAAAAATTATAAAAGTGATATAAAGTGTTCCTAAAAATGTTAGGTAAAGATTAATCTGTCAAACAGCATTTCTATATTAAGGGGTCTCACGTCCTTAAAAAAAATTCGATTTCCTGAGAAACAAATCCCATGAAAATATTCTAATTATTTCCCCGAGAGACGATTCAAAAAGTATCCACAATGCTTACTTCTGATGGACTTGAAAGCTCATTTCCACAAAATGAGACTTTTCATCATTTCGAGAATATATCTTAAAATTATTTTACGGATCTCGTAATTTTGAACCTCGGTCAAGTGACGAGGACGACACCTAAGTAGTCACCTCGATCAGATTTAACGTGCATCAGCCCCGCTACACGACGCGTCTGTAATGGCATCAGAGCTCGAAACCACGACTAAACGAAAACAATGCCGGTCGCAATTCGCGACTATGACCACTAGGCTACAGCGCCCACATGAAGAGTTACGAGCCCTAACATGAAAAAATATATATATATCTACAAATAAAATGTATAGAAAGGACAATAAGGACAAAATAAACATTTGCTAAAAAAAATTAAAACTTTATAAGTTTTTTACATTGTACTTAAGGCATTTATATAATGGAAGCTAAGTTTCCTTTGCAAAATAAATAAATAAAAAAAAAAAACGTAAGATGTTTTTGCTTTCATTACTGCGAGGTTTTTAAAAACATAACGTAAAAATAACAGTGACAATGGAGGTATAAAAAAAAACGCGACAGGTCGCAATTACTTTTTAAATTAAGAAACGTGGAAAAATCGCGCAAAATACCACGCGAGGGAAAATTTTCTTCTAGAATATACGTACAGCCTCCATTAATACGCTCATGCTGACATTTTTCATTTTAGGTGCGAGTTAAAGAAAAGAACAAGAAAGCGGAAGACATTTACACTAAAAATCACGCTCGAATTCTTTTTTAGAACGCTTCAAAAATGTCACTCGGAAGGAGAAAAAAAAAATGTACAACCGAGAATATAGCCCGCTTCCTTTCCACCCACCTTACATATGACACCTCAAATACAGAAAACTTTAAAAAAGTTGCAGACGAGAAAGATTAAGAAACGATGGCGAGGGGGAGAGGTAAAACTTTACTTGCCATATTAAAGGCTTTAAAAAAAATTAAACGAAAAACATCGCCTACAAGAAAACGAATTGAAGAAAACTGGAAGGAAGAAAAATCCGCAGCTGGCGGAAATTGCTTCCAAAAAATCCCTCTTTTTAAGCTTTAACTGTAACTGAACCCTTATTTTAACAGAATCCGGTAGCAAATGCATTGTTACCGCGAAACAAATAAAATCTAGTGGAGAAGAAAGGGGGAGACACCAGGAATCTGAAGGGAAAAGACGAAAATAAGAATAATGAAAACATATATTTGTATAAAATGAGAAAAGTGGGGTGGTGGGAGATACGAGTAATCAAATTGATTTTTGCATTACCCTTTTGAGAAAGTCATCTTTTTTACAAAAGAAATTTTACATCACTAAGCACATAAGGGGAGGGAGAGCGGAGAGATTATTTCCAGGAAATCGGGCCATTTAAGAATTCCGTTTCCCGCAGCTGATTTGAATTCAATTGGACCAGTCACTGAATGCGAAATCGAGGGACTTCTTCCAGAAAATACAAACTTTTGTTTATTTTATTAATCAAGCGCACGAATTACGTGCCGCTTAACGAACAAAACAAAAAATCATTTAGAAAAGTAAAAAAGATTATTTAAAAAAAAAAACGAATAAAAGTGAAAGAAAAGTCTTAAGGATAATTGATTTAATTAACACCCTTAGTCAAATAAAAACTGCACAATGGTTTTAGGGAAGAAAAGGAAAAAATCCAGTACTTAACACTGAGACTAGGGAGATTCCAATACTAGTTTTAATCTGAATGGTAAAATTAAATTATACTAGTGAAAAGGACTTTTTTTTAAAGATTCTGGAAATTGAGATAAAAAATAATATAAAAAGAGCCTTAAAATACTTCACAATCAAGCAAATTAGGAGAGAGAGATAAGAACTTCAATTGAACACATTTATTTAAAAGATTGAAAAGTCTCTCAGAACAATGCAGCTTTGTGTCATTCACTTGGCAAATGAAAAGAAAATACTCTACATCACCCGTTAACTATCGTGATTTCAATTTGTTCACATTAAGAGTGTCAGAGTTCATACTTGAATAGTACCATAAATACTAATTTAAAAATACTTTTCCCCGCCTTAGTTACATTACTAGAGAAGCGCAATGAGCTATAGGCGACATGCAACATTATTTCGACCGTGGTTAGATGACGATAAAACCTATCATATGAGATGCAGTTCGATACAAAGTATAAAAGCCCCTACTACTCAACAAGGACAACGTTTTGTTAAAATCAGAAATCGAACCTACAGACCGTTAATGAAGCTTGCAACTTTTGAGAGAAATTACTATGGTGTCATCTATATTCGAAAAGTATTCATAATTTTGAACCACAGTCAAGGGCCGTGGACAACACATGAGATGGCATCCAACTCTCAAACCTTCCATGGGTTTTTCAAGCCTCGATAGATTTAATGCGACCCACAGGAAAGTTTTTACAAATACTCAAGTGGCATTAAAACTTAATTACTCTATACAGAAAGTTAGGGTCTTCTGCCCATGTACTCGAACAACATATCACAGGATTGCGAATTCTAACTCGCCATACAAATGGAAAATTTGTAACCAATTAGCACGAGCATTTCCTTTCAATCAGCCTTTAGTTGATTTTAAAATTTCTACTTTGAGTTAATCGCAACTTATGTAAATCGACATTACCAAATACAAGTAAATAAGAGTAGTGAAAATTAGATTATGAAAAGGAAGATTATAGAGATAGACGGGAGGTATTTGATGAGTATGAGCGAGTGATGGAGTTTAATGGTGAAATAGCAGGTGTAGCTATGCAGCATCAAAAAAGGAGTAACAGTGATCAAGACGTTTAAAAAGGCTGAAGAAAAAAGGGGGAAATAGATGGACAAGAAGGGTCTAAAAAGAGAAGGGACTCTAGGGTATCCTGGGGACGTGTCACCCGTGTTCACCAAATACAAGGAACCCCAGGGAGAAGAAAATAATCATTGGGCTATCCGGCTAAGATGCCCCGTACTTGACGAAAGAAGCAAGCCCCAGAGAGATAAAGGTGAATGGAGAAATCAACATCGTTTGAGAAAAGTTTGATACAGGAATTGCATCAATAAAGAGAGAGGAGTTTGAACTATGAGACGAGACTGGTGATTACCCTGAGATTGATCTGGGGTTAATTTCGGAACCGGACCCGTTTTTAAAACCCATTTTTGATTCGCGATTTGATCATTCATTGACACAAATAAGTGAAGGAATCGTGACATGACAAATATAATTCAAAACTTGACACATAAAAAACAACAACACACAATTCAAAACTTATGTCGAAAATTGAACTGAATTTGGAAAGCCTTAATTGCGAGGTGGAGTTTTGTCTCAAATCCACACACAAACAACAAAGATTAGAAACCAGATTTCGAAAGTATTCCTACAAATTTGTTATATAAGTAGTTTGCCTCTTGAATACACATTTGAAAAATATTTTTTTTAAGTAAATGCTTGAATCGCATTACAAAAATAAATAAAATACCACCTACACGAAGAGCTTCTCATAATTACTAATCCCCCACCTTGCGCTGTAACTGGCCATTAGCTGGGAAAGGAAAAACAAACAGGAAGGAGCATGAATTGATTTGGGCATCAGAACAGGTTGAGACATCGCGCCCAAGGTCGTCACAAAGAAGGCAGCTGCATGCAAGAACAGCTGGAGGCAGGCTGCACCACCTGGTAGACTTTTGCTCCACAAATAAGGTTATTATGCGGCGGCAGATGGAAATCGGATTCCGCGAAAGGGTTATTTGTGATTTACAGTTCTCATCATAAGGCAATGTGAGGTTCAATGGCATATACTTAAAGGGAGAGAAACAATTGTTGCTATTTTCTATTTTTTTGAAAAAGGAATTTCTAAATCTTAACTTTTTCCACAAAAAAGTAAAAGCTAGAAATGTTCTCTTAATTTTTCAAACTTAAACGGCAAGGATATTCAAAAATTTTGCTTTTCAATAAATAGCATGAAACGAAGAGGAACATTAAGGGCATTAAACGAAGATATCGATTATGATAATACATACATGAAAGTAAGTTTTTATATGAGGTAATCTGACACATATTCATTTATATTTCCACTCTATTTCATAAACATTTTAAATCTACTTCACTCAAAGGCTCTCAACTTTATGTTTTATTATCACTGTTCAAAAGCAACACATACTTATTCAAAAACATACTCTTTCTTTCTAAAAATTAAAGAAATAATTTTAATGAATTAATTTAGAAATGGTGCTGAAAGTCACTTATGCTAAGAAGTAGGGTACATTTAATCTTGCCGAAAGTTTAAGAAAAGAAGCATGATCGTTTGATTTTTTAAAAAAATTATCTTTTCAGCGAAAACAGGCAGGTTTTGTCGTCGCAACAACCTGCTTATTTATTCCGTTGTTTATGTTAGGAAAGTTTTGGCAACACAGGCGAGACAAACATCTGTCACCTTGAGCGACAGATGGCGCGCATCGTACCTGTGAGAAGGAAAGTCGAAAGAACTGCATATATATAAAAAAAATCGGTCAATGCACATTTCTATTTTTAAGGATTTTCCCTGCACATAAAAAGAATTATGTTTGAAAACACCCAAAATTGTTTTTAACGATAAATCTTTTAACAAAAATCTTACTTATTATAACAACATTAATTTCTTCACATAATTATTATGAGATTTTCGCTCACTATAATAATGTTGAATACAATTTTGTATGAAAAAAGATTGAGAAAGAGGATCCATTAGCTAAAGAAATTTATAAAGGTCATCAAAATCTATTATGAACAACAGTTATAACTTGTTAAAGTTTTCATTCAAAATTCTTGAGCAAATGAGTCCGTATTAAAAGATATGTATGCATTATTTTATTACAATTATTTTATTCAACCAAACAACAATTTAATGCACGCATTTAATAATTTTTAGATTCATTAAGAAATTTTTTTCATTCATCTATTATTTCCCCTTGCTTGAGATCGAAGAATTTCTCACAAATTTATTACTTTTTAGAATCATCTGTGGTGTTTGAAAGTGAATGAAAAGTTCTCACTGAAATATAGATATTCCCCAAAGGATCTCACAACAAACCTTTTAATCAAATTATTCTATCCCAGAAACAAAGTATAGAAATCAATGAAGGTGGCTATAATTTCATGACAGCTATTTGACTGCTTTTCATAAAAGCAGCATATCGGAAATCGAACCCCACCCTTTGTTTTGATTAGACTATGAACATATGAAGAACGAGCTTTAAAAAAAATTCGATTGATTATTAAAAAGAAGTATATTGTGATCGATAACACTACAGTGGCTTCGGCTCACGCATAGTAAGAACTCACCATTTATGATAGTCAATGACTTCAAATACATAGTAAGAACAGCTGTCTATTCTTTTACTCTTACTGGACATAAATAGTCATAATGTCAACATTTATTCTTTATTCAAGAGAGAGGAAATGAAGAAATCCAATGCTTACTAGACAAGGATGAAAAATCAATACTGGTATAAACCAACAACGCGAAAGTTAATACATTGTATAAATTGCGTGATTCAATTTAAAAACTATTACTGTCACTGAAAACGACTGTAACACATAAAATTTTCACGACATAGTCTTTGAGAAATAAGTATGAATGTGAAAGATACGTAACTATTATACTGGAAATCGATGCGAACAAAAAAAAAGTCTGCTTTTCAAGATGTTTCTTAGTTATAAAACAGCATATGTGTCATTCTAATCTTTACCCATATTAAACAATGTGGATACAGAAGTGAACAAAGGAAACAATTGCCCAAAAGAATAAACATTATCTCGCGTGCTCTACCCATTAAAAAACCATTTTCTTCATAACACGCAAAACTAAATAAAACTTGAAACAAAACAACATTAATATTCTAATAATTTCCTCATTTGTGCGAATCGAAAAAAAAATTCCCTACTCTCTTCTTCCCTATACTTTCCAGGAAACTAGAAAATGCTTTCGCATTAATTTTTCCATTGTTTTGAAGCAATACATTTACCTTGTTTGTAGCAAAATGACCTTCACTGGAAGGAAATAAATAAATAAATAAAAATAAAGATATTGACAGAATTACACTTCTGTTTTTATATTAAGTTTCATTCTAGAAAAATAAACGAAATAATCTTCCAAGACGTTTCAATATTTGCCTATTATTTTTGTTTAACACACGGACGATTAAACGTCCGTGTAATTAAACCAAAACAATGTACAGAAAAGATTCGAATTTCGAACACAGAAATACATTCAACGCTAAGAACGAAAAAGGTTGTGGAGAAATTCGACGCTCTGGCTAAAGGCCAAGCGGATTTTTTCTCCCTCCTTTACTTTTCCCCGCTTGTCAAGTTGAGGGTGTCACGGGCTGGATTTTAATTAGCAAATTACGTACCAAAGGATCGATAATCTTTTTAGTGGGTTATTGGATACTTAATACGCGCCACGATGGCGTTTTGGAAGTTCCAAAGTTTTGCAAGGAAATGGTTATTTTAATGAATTTTCAGGGCGTTTACAGTGTCAACCACTCACGCTAACGATCCGTCATTTGCGTTTAAGTGCTGTCCTAGCGTCGAGGCTAGTTTTATTGCACGCAGGTGCAGCCAACGAGCTGTTTGATCCAAGTGATGTATTTATCGAGAAGGAAAAGTTTTGATGATTCCCTATCCTTACTGGTTAGAATAAATTAGGCATGTCGAGAAGCATTCGAATTGATGTCGGAAGCAGATACTCGTCCATCTTGTAGAACATGATGTTCCAGCCACTTTGATGCCCCATATCGATCGACTGTCTAATACAGAGGAGAAAAGAACAGCATCAACAGAATAGTTAAGTAAAATTAAATCAGTGTTTTTGACAAATGAAAAGGAAAACTTCGGCGACAATTCTAACTATCAGAAAAGTGTACATATAGAGACATTAGCAACACTCTTTTTCACAATACGCCGCAAAAGATTTAAATTTAATTAAAAAAGAGATTTTAAGAAGGAAAGGAGTGGAAGCCCATTAATACAAACTAATATTATACAAACTAAATCTCATTCTTGATTAGGAAGAGAGTAGAGTGTTTAAGATGGGTAATAATAATCTCCCGCCACATAGCTTCTTCAGTGAAAAAGGCACGATTTTCATCCACTACAAGTGGTTGTTTTGAACTAATATAACTTTATCGTTACAGAAGAGCCAGTGGCAATGGACTTCGCAGTTAACAATCTCGAACAGATGGAACACCGGAACTGGTTCCTCACTCACATAATTTCCATTCTGAAGTTTCTCCGGCCTACCTACTATTACGTATTTGTGAGCTTAAAGTTTAGCCACTAATTAAATTTAGTCACCAATTAATCTCCATCATTAAATAATTTTATTATTTCTTTAAGAATAACCAAAACTCAATATGATAATTATGAGTGTGGAGCAGAATCCTTCACGCGTCCTCAACTAAAGACTACTTAAAATTTTACTTATCTGACCAATATTACAGTGGGCTCGAGTTAGGAACAAAATCACTCTCAGTAATCATGAAATCTCTTGCACTAAGTATCGAATCCTACAATTTCTTTCTTCTCAGCATAAAAAACACGTCTAACCTCTTTGTTCACATCTTCCGATCTCTCTCTATCACTAATTTTCCTCCACTCGCCTTGTAAAATCTCCCTCTACTACTGATTCGTCCAACCAATTCCAATGCCTTATCTCCACTACACTTCATCACATGTAACAACGCTAATCTACATAATTCGCAAATCCAGATTCTCGAATCAAACAACGTCATAGAAATGTCCATAAGGTCAGATGAAGGGAAATATTCGTGAGAGCCCCATTAAAAAGTGTAATAGAATGTTTGGGTACAGCAACATTACCGGCCACGAGCCCACGACTATGAGCACTAGACTACCTTGGCCAACCGGAGGAAAGGAAGAGCAAATCTCTAGTGAAACCTGACAACAATTAATACTGAGCCTGAATGAGATCGTTTTTTTTTTAAAAATTTTTTTTTTGAAGACATTTACAAAAATAATGAGATATAGTTCAACCCGAGGATATTGCGCCTGCTAACATCCGTCTAATTCAAATGTAGATACAGAAAGATGGATATTAAAAGGGAGCGAAATAATGCTTCTAAGGGTTGTCTTTTTGTAGTAAATTATCCAACAAAATGCAAGCCATTTAGAGACTATATGAATAAACATATTAAATCCCAACGATATTAAGAATAAAACAGTATATTTTTTCTAGAAATAACTCCGAAAAAAATTGTATTATCGCCATAGATTTAATAAAAATTGCCGAAACAAATATATTTTAACTAGTCATTTTTATGCCAATGTCTAAAATGGAAATTCTTCGAAATCATGGTCGATTCAATGTGTGTGAGTGGTTTTTTTTTATTATTTTTTATTTATAAATATTAAATGCACTACATTGCACTCTTATTTGGTTCAAAGTTAATAAATATTATCTTTCAATTTATTTCATTTATTGTCGGCATACTGGACAGGACGCAGTTGAGGAGTCCCTGTGACAGTCGAATCCACTCTTGCAGCAAAGTAGTTTTTAGCCCCAGGATCGTTCTCGGAGGAGAATGACAAGTGCATTAGCTCTTCCAAGAGCATCCCATACATACTCTATATAGTTAAGGTCAAGAGATCTGGTTAGCCAATCCATGCAGTCAATATCTTTACTTTCCAGGTGGTCTTTGATCAGCTGAGTGAGTGAGTGACTGTCGATTTTTATGGCGCAAGAGCCAAAGCAGGCTATGCTGCGCCAAACACTTGTTATTTGATCAGCTGAGCCATAGGTGGACGAGCGTTGTCGTTCATTAATAGAAAATCAGGATCAACTGCGTTCCTCAAAAGTCGAACATAAAGCTCTAAAATCTCCCCTCTCTATACCTCACAACAATCAGGTAGCCTTTGTCAAACATATGCCGAGGTGCAATATAATGTCTGTCACACCATTACACCTCCATCACTGTAACGATTATTTACTCAGATGAGAGACGTATGGTATCGTGTCCCAGGATTTTCACCTAATACAGGTGAAATCCTGGAATCAGTATCCAGGCTAAATCTCGACTCATGTAAAGTACGATGTTCACTAAAGTCTGGTCCAAGGAGCATGTTGTCCGTACCATGCTAGACACGTGCTTTTCTGTGCTGCCATGAGTTGGGTACAAAAGACGGGTCTTCTGACATATAACCCTATCTTATGAAGTCTTCGGGCAACAGAAGGCCACGAAACTCTGGTTCCAGTGGCAGTATACAGATCACGCGAGACTTGTGAAGCTGTAGCAGCCCAGTGTCGAATAGCTAAAAAATGTTAAAAAGATAATTATTCGTCGTAGTGGATCTTGGTCGCCTTTGTGCAAGTCTTCTCGATATGGATCCATGACCTGAAACTATTTTCACATATTGCAAACGCAATGGAGTTTATTGAACTCTTTAGCCACTTGAGCTTGTGATTGGCGTGCCTCCAATCTACTGACAATTCTCCATCTCATTCCATCATCTATTTGTTCGTGGCTACTCATTTTACACAGTACCTTATAAAATTTACCCAACTCTTGCGAGGTGCATGGCGAAACACGTGGAAGAGTGTACAAATCGCCGACAACCTTTCGTGTGCTTATATCCCCTCCAGTCACAGCTCTGCAGACAGGCACTTGTACGCTTACATAATTTGACTTTGAATATTTGTATAATTTCTCGGCGACATAATTAGTACCTTTGGATCAATACTTTTTATAAACATAGTCATAATTCGCAAATTTTCTTAATCTTGCACACGAGTGTAGGTATACATACAAGCACACACATATAAAAAGGGGGGAAAGTATCCATAGGATCTGATCCCAACATGATCAATAAACTGATCTTTAATTATTTAAAATGAGGATATCAGAATGATATTTCTTGGACTCCCCCCCCACACAAAAAGAATTCTGCACTATATAATTATTCGTTAAAAATTGGAAATATTGGACTTGAAAATTTTGTACTTGTTTCGTGGCAGTCACGAAACAACGAGGAAAAGTAATTTTAGGAGCAACTGATTTACTTTTGTTCACACGAGAGAGAGGCAGATTCATCCGGAAATTAGAGTCGAATGCCAACACACGTCTACTCGCTCCAATAGAAAGGTGAAAAGAAACAGAAAGTTCTCCCTGTTTGTTTCTCCAAGAAAGTTAAATAAGAGATTAGCTAGATCATATGATAATAGATGAAGGGATCTTTTGGTATTTTATATGGAGACTTATTGTCTGGTAGGGAAAATCCTTATTCTTCTAAAATATGTTCATAGATTATATGACTTAAGTTCCCTACGTACAATGTTAAAGAACGGAACATAAGCTCGAAACACATTTTGAAAAAGAAAAATGCCACAAGGTTGTAATGAATTCATGTTGTTGAAAAATACATACATATCCATTTATCACCAAACTACGAGGTACGATTCTAAAATTTCTTGAATATTAATTACTACATGATTTTGAAAACTTTCCAACTATTTTCAAATGTTTCTTAATCAGATATTTTGGTATTTTCATTCCTTGATCAATATTTTCATTACTTTAAAATAAAAATCATTGAATAATGGATTAAAATCACAAAATTGTGAAAATCTTCTGGTACGACTTTTATCTGAATCCAATCATGTGTCACACATTATTTAGAGGGGATTTTTTTTTTAAACCACGAAATTGACCTTGACAATTCAATTTTATGAGAGAAAAAAATTTATGCATATCTTTTGTTAAAAAGTTTTAACGGAATATAAAAATGGAAACGATTCACCACACGAAAGTTTCGACACAGGAAGGAAAATGGAAAGAGGAACCCCCCTTTTTTAATACCACCCCTTCATTCTCCTAACAAACGTAATGGATTTAGCAAAGAGCCGCACAGAACACAAAAGCCATCCAATCGCAGCAAACAATGGACGATAGAATTCAATGGCAAAAGAGTGGAGTTGAGCTGCAGGAAAGCTTCTCTCCTGGGAAGCAGATAATTATTCTCCGCAGAAAACAACACAACACACCGGGCGAGTAGATGATGTTAACGTTTAAATCAATGGCAAAGGGGTGCATCATTAAAAACATTCGTATTTCTCTGTAAAGCCTTCTTCGAAATTCTCCTCCGCTTCTAACAAATAAATGCGTTCAGCAACCCCATTAGAGAGAGCTGGCGGTGGTGGGAGGGGGGCAACAAAAGATGCCATTTTCTCTCGAATGGGAGAGGAATTCATAATTAATGAAAGACTAGGGGATGTGGCTGGGAAGTTGGAAAACCGTCTTCCCTCTCCTATTAAACTCAGGAGAACATATGATAATTCATTCAGGAGCGTTGCCATCATAATGGTAAAGATACTATTAAATAGTTGTATCTCATCTGGGATGTAATTTGTTATTCATTCAAATTAAGTCGTGTTAAAGAGTGTATTTTATTTCCCCACCCCTCACTCAAGACTTCTACCTTGGGTCATTTAGTGGAAATAGTCAAAACGAAATTTAGCAGAAGTGATTCCCCCACCCCCCCAAATGAATGGAGCGTTCTAAAAAATTTGTTACATTCCAATTGCGAAAATATTTGAATTAATTTAATTAGAATGAAATAAATGTATCCATGTTTATTTGCCCGTCCATATCTTATTACCACATAATACTAACAAAAACAATTGTATTCTAAGAAGTAAATTTTTTCGTCCACAGCATTAGATGACACTTTATTTTGCCCTCCAGCATTATCCGTCCAAACAAAAAGTCATATTTGGCATGATTCTAGAAAAATAACACAGGTGAAAAAAGAAAGGTGACACACATACACTGGTCAGGTAGCCCACCAAAAATGCCTTGAACACATTAAAATCAAAATGAGTGTACTATATCAAGAGAATATTTGAAAATACATTTGATGTATATGAAATCAATTTGAAAAGGAAATGCAGCGTAAATACAACAAAAATGATCATAATAATAATTTTTTCCCTTTACCAAACTTATACTTTAAAATTATATAAATCTTTCTAAATAAAGCTCAACATCAAAATAGAATACTTAAACACGCTATAAGAAGAGAAGAAAGTTTTTTTTAAAAACTGATTTCGGGAATAATAGAAATTTTCCATTATATTTCGCAGCGAAAATGAGAAATCTGCCTTAAAATCCATTCAAGAATTAGAATCCCATTTATTAGTAAAATCAAAATTTGACGAATGTCTTGAGAACTTCGAAAGGATCTACAAAGTATCATGAAAATTTGAAATATTCCTTTCTCTTATTTATTTCGAAACAATAATCACAAAAGATTCTTTTTAAAAAATTCTTTCTCACCGAAACTTTGAAGCGAAATAATAATTTAAAACAATTAAAGGAAAACAATTCTTTCAAAAAAATTTAATGGCTTAGAACAGTCATTTTTCAAACACATTAATACAGCATGGAAGTAAAATTCAATTAGAACTAAGAAAAGGTAAAAATTTTCTACATGAAAAGTTATTTAAAAATATTGAAGCAGTGCTGAGAAAAGCGGAAAGACGTACAAAAAAAAAAAAAAACCGTATACATACTGGCATCAAATTAATTTTCAGGAGAGGAAGTTAAAAATAAGAAGGTTTTGGCAACCGAAAGGAAAATTGAAGTGAAGAGGAACAATGAAGAAAGAAAATTAAACCATCAGAACGAGCGAAAGGAATGAGAATTAATTTAAATTCGGGCGGCTGGCCTCAACAGCTGATTTCTTTTTGTTCGAAGATTTCCATTTATTTTGAAGAAGTCCGCGTTCTTTTTCGAACATTTTTATGTGTGGAATGAATGTGTACGGTAGCAAGTCGTCGTTACGATTTGTTAATGAAGCGACAGACGATTTTGTCCAATGTTCTCTTTTCCTCCACCTTCTTTTCGAATGTTTTCAAACATTCTAAGCGTTCGGTCGCAAGTTTATCATCAGTCATTTCGAGGAAATGGAAATCAATACCGAAAAGCTTTTAGCAGATGAAATAAATTTTTATATTTAAGAATTCAGAGGCAGTTTAAAAGAGCGCAAAGAAGAATAGAAATGAATGCAAGGAAACTAAATTATCCGCACGACTGGAATTCAATGGATAAGAATGAGCATATCTTTTTCATTTCGATTAAACTAACGTACGTGTGTGAAAGGGGAAAAAAAGCTAATTATTTCCTTAAATCCAGTCCAAACTCTATGTGGTAGAAAACAAAAATTAAATAAAGAATTTTTGAAGTATCAAAACCATACGTGTAAAACAATTTTTTTTTTGCGCAGATATTTTGTTTTCAATCGAATACACAAAATTTTCACTTGACAGACAATAGAAGCCACAATGTATAATCGTTGTCTTACATTATCAAATACATTTATAAATATCAAGACAACTATTTCTATAACTACGATAAACCTTTAAGTTTAAAAAGAAAATCATGGAACGAAATAAAAGTAATTGTATCATTTAATATGTTTTTTATTAAAAATTTTCTGAAAATGAACTTTTCCTTTAAGCCACGTGACAAATTTCTATACATTCGTATAACATTTCGAAATGATATAAATTTAGATATCCATAAATTTTTTTTGAAACATTAATCGGGAAAAAAAAAAAAAAAAAAAAAAAACCGTATTGATTTACACTTTAATGCAATAATAATTTAACCGTGACTCTATTGATATTTCAAACAATAAATATTAAAAGCAAAAAAATCAAACTATGCTTTCGGTTGATCGATTGACTTTTTATTAACGTCGCACTAAGAAGCAACACGAGGGCTATAGGCGAGGGCATTCTCTATTTTGAACTCGGTCAAGTGAACGACACCAGAGTAGGTACCCCCGTCTCCAAACTTCCACAATACGCCAAGGGGAGGACCTCGAGCTTAAAAGAGACTTAATGAACATCAGGCTCGCTTACACGGCGGGTCTTCAGTGGCATCAGGCTCGGAACCCAGAATTCGACAAAAGCAAAGCCGGCGGCGAGTTTGAGACCATGACTACAAGGTTAACGTGGTTATGTTTTGCTTTTTGACTACAATATATATTATGCGATTTCGTATCACAAATATTTCTGATATACAGTCTAAACATATAATTTATTCGTCCACTTTGTACATTTAGTAGTATGCAAATATTTTGAAACGAAAGGGAAAACAGCAAAAGAAATATGAAATGATGCTAGTTCCCAGCAATATTAATGGTTTCTGTATTTTCAGGTTAAAAAGGATAAGTGAATCAAAAGAAATTAATAGAAAATTTAAGGTAAAAAACAATGACTTGACAACTATTTTAAAATTCTTTTTTTTAAAAAAAATACATACTAAATTAGCCTAATTTATCGACAGGTCACAAATAATTAATTTATTACTATTCATCTGTTATTTTTCTTGTCACATTTGAAGCTACTAAAATGTTTAATAAAAATATAACATTAAAAGCAAAATTTTTTACATGCAAACTAATGTTATACAAAATTTTATTAAGAACAAATCGTAACATTCACACAATACATAAATGGTTCTTCAAAAAAGCATGTTAGGCATCACATTTTTCTTTAACTAGAAATTACAAGAATAAAAGAAAAATTTAAAACACAAAAGAGCATAAATTCGATAGTTGACTAGAGAATTAAAACACCCAACAACAAAGGGGAAAAAATATTTCCAATAGAATTCATTGCGATTCCGCAAATACCTCGTTTTTTTTCGCAATATTCCGAAAATAAACATCTATTTCCTTTCTTAAAAAAAAAAAAAAAAAAAAACACCCTTAATCCTCGCAAAAGATTCCGTCTGCGACTTCAACTCTTTTGTGTACGGAAACACACAATAACAACAGGCATCGATTCCTCGTAAACTCGGGAAAAGAAGCAGACGATGGGAAGAAAAAAGCGAGTGGAAGTAATAGTAAGAGTTCTTTCTGCTCGGGAAAGAATTGCCAGATCGGAGAAGTAATTAGGAAAAGTGATCTACACCTGCCCTTCTTTTGAGTCGAAGGGAATGGGGACTAAAAAAGAAATCGAATCGCATTTATTCCTTTGACGGAAAAGTTTTCTGGGAGTACAGTGAAGGTCACTTCTTTTGAGATTTGATTAGATGTGAGAGAATGAAAGCAGATGGATAAGTTCATTTCTTTCTGTATGCATAAGGGAAGCTGGACCCAATTGCGTTTGCTTATTCTTCTACATGAGCAAAAAGTGATTGGTCCTCGTGCAAATAAGAGCACTACACCGGGATGGCAATCAGTTTTACGAAGAATAATGCAAGAACAAATGACGCAGAGAATAATCTTATGAAATTAGATGGACGCGCTGTTGGCGACGAAACCTTCAAACCCGAAAGAATTTTTAACAGTATCGAATTAAATGTAGGATTATTACATAATGTAAAAATAAACAACATTACGCATAAATATTTTTTATTTCATTCGAGGTGTTTTAACACAGTAATAAAAACATTTCCCTGAAAGTAAAACAACATTTTTTTTAAAAAAAAAATCACGGAATCGAAATTTAATAACCTAAATTCTGTGTAATTAATAAGTGAGAAAATACCAAATATATATATTTAGCAGATGAGCAAGTGCGTATTCTATTTATTTCGTAAGCAATAATGAACACAAAATATCTATTTTTAGTGAACAATTTTAACGTACAAGATTCAACAGAATACATTTTATACAAGTTTCTCATCGATTTACAGTTTAAATCGTAATATTTTAATATGCTGCCTTTAAAATAAACTTTAAACCGTATACTTTCCGAATATAAACCGACATGTGTATTCGCCGACAGTAAAGTTGGGTACCCTCCTCCCCAATATCTATATTCAAATCAACCTTATATATGTCGAAATGGAGAAGGTGGTGAACTATAACGTTCGAACACATCAATTTTAGCATGGAAAGAGATGAATATGCAACTGGACATTCAATGAGTAAAAGTAAATTTGATGAGTGATTCGGTCCCTCGAATTCTGACGCGCACCATAACCATTTTCACATGCCTCACCCTTTTTTGCATAAAGGTTGCATTCAAAACATACAAAATGTGAGTTAAAAGATTAAAGTAACACTTCACTTCCATTGTTATATTATTTATGGGCACATTATCTACGGTATTCTATGATTATTTCTAGAGAACGTGCTAGTACTTTATCGTTAGCCTGGTGTAAATTTGTCTAGCATCAGAATTTTCGTTCTGCTGACGACTCAACAGACCAATATTATAAACATTTCCAAAAATTTAAAAAAATAAAATAAATACATTTTATAAAAAGAATAATCATTTTATCAATAGTTATTTTCCTCTTGAACTGGAGAGATAAAAAACGTACGATTAATGATTTGTCGCTTGCGCACGGCTAACGGAAAAACGCTTACGTTTTTTGCGAACCGGTAGGATTCGTATAGAAGCCATTCCTCGTAATCAAGCCAAGAAAAATATTCGAAAATTCTAGGCTTATATATGGTATCAATCAATAACTTATTTAACTCATTTTACTTAAAAAAATTACATTTTTTTTGCATTTTATATCATTGGAATAAAATTGGACATTTCTTGTAACATACAAGAATTGGTAAAAGCAAAAACCTCTTTTCCTTTTCAAGATTCAACGATATTGATACGGATGACTGTTTAGAGCCCATTAAGAATCACAAGCAAAAAAAATAGCATTACATCTCAGGCCTTTGCTTATATTGGCTAAAAATGCAGGAAAGGAGGAAGGAGGGGATATTTTCAGCCGCTATTTAAAAGCACTTAAACAATTCTATCACCAAAATCTGGCATTAAAAATGGATATGAAAGTGAGGGAGGCTTGGGGGAGTGGAAAAGATAAAACCGAATAATTTCTACACAGTATTGAAAAAAAGAAAAGAAACCTGCAACTCACCTCTAAATGTTCTAAAAAGTGCCAAAAACAAGGGGAAAAAAAAAGATCAGAAAAAAGAATAAAAAAGTTGCAACTGTATCCTTTTATCCTCAGGACGCGCCTCTAACTATTCTACCCTATTTACTCCCGGCTCTTTTTATCAATTCTTTCCCTAATACGTATTGATTTCGCATTAAAAGAGAAGATTTTCTGTTTCTATTTTTTCCACAAAAAGTTGCGTGTCTATTTTCTAGAATTCTGCTTGAAACAAAACCATAAAATGAAATGAATACGCATTTTAAAAGATGGGAGCTGAAATATATCCAATTATCGAAAACAATACCGACGCCAGAAATGTAATTGAAAAGGTTTTAAAAAATGTTTTCATCCTCGTTTTCTCTGCCCAAGTAATACAGAATTACTGTAATTCGCTATTTCGAAGAATTAAGGAAACTAGTCACAAAAACTAAAGGTTAATACAGTATTCCCTCTACAATCCGGCACTTCTTTCCAGCCCCGCGAATATAATTTGTCTTTTACTTCAACCGAGTTTAGTTTAGTTTTTCATTAACATCGCACTAGAAGCAACACAAGGGCTATTGGCGACAGACCTTGTAATTTTGAACCACGATCAAGTGACGAGGACGACACCTGAGCTGGCACCCCTCTCTCTCCTAACATCCACACCACTCAAACGGGAGTACTTTGAGCTCCGAACAGATTTAACGTGCATCAGCCCCGGCTACATGGCGGGTCTTTGGCGGCCAAGGATCGAACCAGTGACTGAACGAAAACTGCCGGCCGCTAGTCCACGATCTTGACCACTTGGCTACCGTGGCCCTAAACTTCAACCGAATAACGTAGGCTATCAATACAAATTAATACCGTTTTTGTAATTTCAGTTATTTTGTATGTTTGATACTTTATTTGCGTGTACTGTATTAAATTTTGCACAATAATATATCAGTTTTAATGCTTAAAAACGTTACTGTTAGTGATTTCCCAGTAATCCGCAAGTGCTGTGAAACAGTATCTGCTGGATTACCAAGAGAGTAATGTAATCCTTTCTTCTTCAAAAAATATTTAAATGCGAGTTCGTATGCTAAATGAACAAAACTGATTAATATTTGCCAAAATTTTTTGGAATTTTAAAATACCAATAATATATTTTTTTTTTAGCCATGGCGGGAGAGAAATATATTTTTTAAACCACGCCAATATAACCGATATAATAATGTATAAAATTTATTATGGAACTTATTACTACACTTTCAAAAATTTTTACCATAATTAAAAAAAATTTTTTTTTTTTAACTTGAAACATTATGGAAGGGACAGTTAAAATTATCTAAGCTCAATATTATTTACGAATAGTTACAAAATTATTTTACAGAAGAAAACAATAAAATTTTGTAAAATCAAAGTCAGCAAAATTCTCCTTGAAAACTAATTTATTAAAAAAAACACACACACACACACACACACACATATATATGTGTGTGTGAGTTGTAAAGAAAGAATGTAACGTCCAAGCTGTGGGTAACGTTAAATTTTTCTTCTAAACTTAAAATCATCATAGAGTTTGTGCTGGAAGATAACATGCGCGCGCGCGCGTATGTATGATTTAAAGAGAACAAAAATTATGTTGGTTATGGATAGATAAATCAGTAAATATTTATTTCATATTTTCATTTTACGCCAACAATAGTTACGTTTCTCTAAAAACACACTTAATTTAATAATTTATCATTTGCTTTAATTTTAATACCTGAACAAAATACTGTCTACTTTAATATTTTATAATTTGTTTTAATTTCAATACTCAGTTTCATAATTCGACTTTTACTGCAGAATCGTTTGCTTTTATTCTTTTGGTTGTCTTATTGATTGATTGATTTTATTAACGGCGCGCGAGAAGCAAAACGAAGTTATTGGCGACGGACCTCATAATGTTGAACCTCGGTCAAGTGACGAGGATGACACCTGAGTTATCCCCTTCCTCTCCTAACCTCCACA
The DNA here is from genome assembly GCA_019974015.1 of Nephila pilipes. Classification (NCBI taxonomy): domain Eukaryota; kingdom Metazoa; phylum Arthropoda; class Arachnida; order Araneae; family Nephilidae; genus Nephila; species Nephila pilipes. Next base: position 522,088 of record BMAW01100526.1, on the reverse strand, counting down.
CCACGCGATCAAGAAGGACTTTTGAGCATCGACAAATTTAACATGCATCAGCCCCGATTACACGACGGGTCTTTAGTAGCATCAAGATTCAAACCCTCGAATCGATGAAAACTGCACCGCCAGTCTGCGACCATGCCCACCTTGAGAAACTTGTATGCATCTAAAGTTCTGAGAGAATTATGACGACTAGATGGAGATGGAGTTAAGATTATAGTGAGATTTCTAGACTATTGTACATTTGATAAATGATAACAAAATTTTCATCTTTCCGATAAGTTATTACAGGATTTCTTGAGTGGAATAAAACTAACGTTAAAAAATCTGCAACGCCTTCATTATGTCTATTTTATATAGACAGTGAATATTACACAGTGACATTACTTTCACGTCTAAACAGCAGTTTTAGACCTAATCAAATGCAAACTTATGTTCAGTTACCCTTCCTTTCTGTCTGTGTTTATAATTAGCCATCCGTGTGCTTTTTGATTATTCACAAAGTACAATTAACTGTAGAATGAATGAAATATTTTCTACGAAAATAAGAGCGAAAAACTAATTTTGCTGATAGAAAGAAAATTCATATGACGAGAATCATACTACCCCTCTCAAATTTCGTTCATCAGGGTTTCGCACAAAAAAGGGGTGTAAAATGCTCTTTTTTCAACTCTTGCACCTTTCAGGCTTCCAATGAACCTCGTATAAATGCAGTTTTAATTTTAACTGCACACGAAGAACACCATAAAAAATTACATAAGAAATTAACGATGTACTAAATTTAATAATCATAGCATAATTGATCAGCAAAGCGAGCGCTAAGAAAATATTTCACGTCACTCTTTCACCAATTATTTTATTTAACAACCTCAGGCTCATTTTCCATCTAGTTTATAAGGTGTGATAATATGACTCAAAGCAGATAAAAAAAACAAGACCCAACGGTGCTGCTGAAAGCATCCAGTGAAGTCATGTTGAAAAATAGCCTCCTTAGCATATTTATTTAACACGTGGGATGTTTTCTTTGAAACATCAAACGGGAGGAAGAAAAACACTGTTCCTTGAAAGAGAGGGGGGAAAAAAAGTTTCTTCTGTTTGCCAACTTCAAATCTCCGTTCTTCCAGTAAAAACCATCTCGGTATATATCCCTGAAAGCCAGGAAATGTAAACACGAACGGCTTGTTATTGTAGCGCTAACAGAACAGAAGTAAGGCATCTCTCATTATACCCGTTTCGTGAAAGTGTCACAGCTGTTGGTGTAACGACCGAAGCTCTACTGGTGAGTAGACAATGACTATAAAAGGAAACGAAAGTGTTCCTTTCTGTAATAACGGAGCTTCTCGATGACACAAAGATAACTTATCACCACAGTAAATGATGGACCGCTTCTTATGTATGGACCTTATTCCACCAATAATGCGATTTGTTCATTTGGGATAAAATACTTTAAAGGGGACACCCTGTGAGCTACTTTTTAAAATTAGATAATATATATGAAAAAGTTTTTATTCACCCTATATGAACACATAAAATACGTATTTCATCATTAAATTTATTTTTTCAAACGAACAATTATTTCAATTTAAATTGTCCTCCCCTCCCCAAATACAGTACTGTTACCGTAATCCGGGAAATAATATCAAACCACTGCACTGTCGGAAATACCGAAAACCGTCGATTTCTTGACAATTACTAATAATAACCCATTTAAACAACAATGACTTTGTATTATTTTACAAATTTAATACAGTACATGCAAATAGAGGGTCAAACACTCGAAATAAACTAAACCTATAAAAAATGTACTGTTTTGTGTTGAGAGCCAACACTATTTCATTGAAGTAGAAGCATTAAATGCGCACGTGACTTGCTTGCCTGTGTAAAATCGCCAGAACACTGGCAGGGTCGGATTACAGAGGGAGTACTGGCGTTTCAATGTTTTAAAATTGCACTAAAAATTGCAAATTTTAATAATTTTAAACAATTTTTTTTCACAGCTTTTTAGAAGTATATCTCACAATTCTGTTAATGGGTTTTCAATTGTACTAGTGTTATTTGTAGTTTTGAAATATTTTTTTTTCCTGTACACACTGCTAAAATACGGTTAAAAACAGCTATATTTACTTTCGTGGATTTTTAAAATATTAACTATTTATCTAAATTCTAATTCCATCACAGCATTATCAAACATATTATACATGACAAACAGAAACAAAATAAATAAAAATTATATTGATTACAAAAAAAAGCCTTAGCGCTCTAAATAATCGTCATGAACAATAAAAAGCTCAAGAAAAGCAGTTTCCACTGTCAATAAAATATGATTTAGCATACTGTTGAAGAAAATTTAAATAACTCGTCCAGTAATGATGAAATTTTGCACTTATACGTGAAAGTCATAGAATTAAAGTAATACAATTTTTTTCGATACTTTATTTATTTTTAGGGTACTGGGTGCCCCTTAAGAGTAAAAACGGCTTTTGATTTAAAAGACAGAAATGGAATAATTTAGTAATTTTTGTTAAAAATAATTATCTAGCTAAAATTAATTTCAAAAAATTAGTAACGAGAATTTTACAATTCGAATGAGTTTCGTAATGATACAAAACAATATAGTTCAAGAAGTAAATTTCGCATTTCATAATATTTGCTGACAGCTGCAAAATATTGAGGAACAGTTAGTTCAAATTTTGTCTTTTCATAATGTGGTTACCGTCAAGGCAGCCAAATGGCACCTCAACGACATGAGATTTCGAGTAAAACATACTTCAATATATAGAAATAAATGTCTCTATTAAATGTAAAAAATAGCGAATTAAGATTTCGCAATAACTAATGATTCTTTGTACGTTTAATTATCTTTATCAGTATTACAATAATTTTTTTTAAAAAGATTTACACACCAGCTAACAGTTTTCGTTTTCAAGAGAGAAAAATAGAGCCTATTACAAGCAGATTGCAAAGTAGGGGGATTGTTATATGGACAACCTTTTTTCTGTTATATAAACTTAACATGCTATAAAAGAAAAGAAATTTTTTTTTTTTCACAAACACTAAATTAAACGTCTTTAGACTTTGTATTTTCTTAATTCAATGAATGAGTGACGGTGATGATTAATGGGGCAAGAGCCAGATGAGGCTATACTGCATCAAACAAAATGTAACAGAGGTTTAGACGTTTGAAAAAAAAAAAAAAAAAAATGGAAAATAGATGAAAATCGGTCGAGAAGAAGGATCGAAAATAGTGAAGGATCACCCGTGTATCCCGGGGACTTATCACCCGTGTTTACTAAAGACAGTAAACCTCACAAGAAAGAAAAAGATAACTAAGGTGTTTCGGGTTTGAGATGCTTGTATTTGCCTAAAAAAGACAAGTCTCTGAGAGGGTATTTTCATAGTTACATGCATTATTCAAACAATTCAGTTCAGAACTGTTTTTCTTTTTAGGTCAAGAGACAGATAACTGACAGAATCAACAAACCAAGGGGAGTGGAACCGGTGGGATTCTGAAGACTACAAGCATAAATTGAGAGTACACATGCGATCCTAAAAATTGAAACTATTTAACTTGGTACGTTTAAAACTAGAGCACCTTTTCCTTTAAAAATGAGATATTTATTTAAAAGAATTAAAAATACGTGCAACTATTTTAAAATAGCCACTATCTGAATAAAGATCATATTAAGGTGACTGAGATGCCTTAAAGTCTCTTATTTTTTGATGTAGCAGTTTAAAAAATACTGGGTTTCGCTCTGATTCCGTAGATGTATTATTTATGAGAATTTCATAAGTTTAAAAATTGAATTGAAAAAAATTTAAACATGCATGCAATGTCATAGAGAAAAATATCTGTATTTGCGTTTTCTTCGAAATGTGCTTATTTCGAATTGTGATTCATTTTCCTCAAAATCTACTTTATCCTTTGTACTGATATTATAAAATGAGGTTATTTCCCACATAGTGAAT
>BMAW01100526.1:498294-513128 GCA_019974015.1 Nephila pilipes | reverse complement strand
CCCCCCCCCCCCCCAACTTTGTAGAAGTGTTTTGTATCTAAAAACGTTTTACACGCCACAGAATCACCAAAACAATTTATAGGACAACCAGGAAAAAATTTCAAAGTATCATGTTAGAATTATAAACCGTCATGAAACATTAAAAGCCGAGAAAAAGTAACTTAAATTTTTGAAGGTCAATGAAATGTTTGGTCCACTGCTATTTTTTGCGAGCTATTCAAAGAAAATTTAAATAACTCGCAAAATTATGTAGCTAGAACTATGAAATTTTGAACATAGAAAAGTCACACAATAATAATAATAATAAGGTAATAAGTTTTTTTTCTTTCGGTACTGCATTCATTATAAAATCCTTAAAAATAATACAGAATGGAAAGTGACGTATGAGATCAGAAAAGAGCCAGATGCTGTGTACGTGATTTTTGCAACAATTCCATAGATATATATCCAAAATAAAAACTGAAAATTTCTAGTACAAGAAAGAAATACATACCCCTGTTTATGTCACGTCCATTCTGTTATATAAAATTACGGTTTTCTTGCAATGAGCAGGAGCAGTAACGACCCGCGTTCGCTAAACAGGATCTGAGCCCTCGATAAATGATAAATTAACTAATCAATCCAGAAAGAAAAACCAAAAGGATTTATTTAGAATGATGATAAAACTATTTATCTACTTTCAATGGAGAGTTAGAACCCTCACGCGTCCCCAACTAAAGAACATCTAACTTATCTGATTCCGATTATCCCCTCTAGCTTCTTATATCGATATCTTCCTTCTTTTAATAACTGAACCTCCAATCCATTGATTCTCTCCATATCTTCTACTGGTTTTCCTCATCTTATTAATTACATCCCATTTATAGTAAGTTTGCTTTGCACAAATTATAAGTTGAGTTATTAAATCCTAGAAAAGACTTTAAATGTCCTAGAACTATGAAACAGTTGAAGGGAAGTATGGTTCTCAATCATTACAGAATCTTACTCCTTTTTTAATTGGAAAAAATACATATTATGCATAAGATCTGCACTTACATACAGTCTTTCAAATAAACCGTTCCAACATAATAAAAATATTCAAAAGTTATTCAAAATGTTTCATCTAAATTCAAAATTCCATATATTCAAGAATAAACAACACAGAATAATAAGTAATACACGAATACAAAGGGAAACTGTAGAAGTTTCGTATTGTGAAAAATACAAAACTTCTACACGCTAATACACTCGTGTGTTTTTTGTTTTAGAAGCTTTCGCGGAGCTACCTCGTTGTTGGATAGGTCAGAGTGAACCAGAGGACATGATGTTTCCCAGCTGACCACATAAGTCACTTGATATTAACAAAATACGATAACCTCATACAATTTCTTCCTTTGGGAGTTTGTAGAAGTTAAAGTGTATGCGAGTTTACATTGTCTACAAGTTAGGTGAACTTAAACAACTGATTTCTGCAGGTGTACCCTCCATTACAACTGACACTTTACAAAGTGTTTGGCAGGAATTTACATTATAGGTGTAACTAAAGGAAGTTATACCGAACACTTGTAAATACACACACTTCTATATTTTCCCTTTGCATTCATTTATCACTCATCATTGCATGTCTTTTGTGCATGAAAGAACGGAATCTTGAAATTGGATTAAGTCATTCTGAATAACCCAGCAATTCAAATTCGATAACATCACTGAATGAAACAAACAAACAAACAAAAAAAAAAAAAACAAAAAAAAAAATTACGAATTTTAACCAGAGATTAGCAAAAATAGAAAACAAAAACAAAAATTCTACTAATATGCAGCAGATTTTAAAACATGCGTCATTAACAAATTTCCTAAAAGCGGCGTGCTTAAATTTTAGAAAAGTTATTGTAACCTAAACTGTTCATGAATAACTAACCACGACCATCATGCATAAGAATGTTTCCCCCCCATTCCTGTTCTATATTAGTCTACAACACACCCTATCACGAGACATTTTAGTAGTATCTTCCTAATACAACCCCCATAAGAAGGGAACTTGTTTCCCCCAAATTCAGCAAATGCTTAAAAAAGACATATCTCGAATTTTCTCTAAACTCGACTCTGGCTCGTAATGATTCTCATACTTCAAATAATACATTTTTACGGAACAAACCAAAATACAAGGTTAAAAAAACGTAATGTGGGTGAAGAGCCCTAAAATGGCCACGCCCAACCATTCCCGAAGCACCCACTATTTTCACAAGAGCTATATTTAACGCTATAACGTACTTGCGTACCGTATCCCGGTCACGTCTTAGGTCGTAAGTCACAAAGGGAAAGATTTAGTGGGCCTTCCGAGATTATAAAAGTGTTCGGGGCTCCCGAAGAGAGTGACTCGAGGGACGGTTTTATTTCCGCTTCAAAAGAATAAATAAAATAGGAAATGAAATAAACCCTGACACTATGGAGTTATCCACCTACGCGACACTCGAGTTGGAAAAAAAAAATGTTACAAATTACAATAATTTAGAGGCTATCAAATTATAGGATACACCTAGCAGTACTCATTGAGGTACCGCCTTAGATAAAAGGGCGAACAAAAGGCGTTGCAAATATTTTTCTAAAAACGAGCAAGTTCGAATTGGCTTTTAGAGAGTTTAACGTGTGTCATGGGAAAAGAGCCTATGGTATTATGGTCATGTACCGCTTTTCTTAATTATAATTAGATTTACAGCATAACAGGAAATGATTAAAAATGTTTTTCATTAATATATTTATTTTTTATTCATCTCTACAAATTGATACTTAATTATTTGATGCGTAAGCAAAACTTTTAAAAATGATTTCCATGGTTCACTTTAGGTCTTAAAAAATGTTGGGTGCCCATGTTAAAGAAGGGCACAATCTGAGACGCACACTTACAATTTATTTGTATAATCCAAGAAAAAAATCATAAATGAACAAATTATTAAAAGTGAAACAATTTTCACAAGCATTGGTTAAAATTACACTATACACTGAATTATTAATTTTCTTTCACTTTAAAATATTCTGAAAATGATGAAAAATAAATACCTTAAATCTTTAAAATATTGAAGAGTATGTAGTGTATCTTCTTACGTATTTTCTCGACCGAATAAAAATCATCTTTACCACTCAGCCTGTAAAGCTAGTTCATTCAAATCAGCGAGTAATTACTGATTTCCAAGCAAATTTTGAAGTTCCGATTCCTAATTATTTTCATATTAACTTTTAACTCTTAATACTTACTTTCCTTTTCGTAAAATGTCAATAGCATTATATAAAATTTCATTTTAGTAGCTATAATTAGGAAGGAAAATACTGTAAATGCAAAGAAATTGCACCACAAATATGCCTTCGCTTTTAAGTCTATATTAATTGAAATCTACCGCGATTTTAAGATTCTTAGCGAAAATTATTAATTAAGGTACTGCGAGTAGAATATTAGGTTTTATTTGGCAAGCTTCAAATGGCAACCGGGTAAAATATGTTGTTTCAAAAAGTGGACGGGCCGATTTTGTAAGTTTAATAGGCGGACAAGTCGGACCAGCCAGGAAAACCCAACAAGAATTAACGATATATTTCAAAGCTTCATTATTTATGTAAAAATTGTTTAGACACCAATCATGCGACCTTTTCATAGAAAAAAACAAACTATAAATGTTCTTCACCTAAAGATAAAATTGTTCTTACTCGTTTGAAATAAAACAATTTTTATAGAAGCTTACAGCTACAATTTATTTTTAATTTTTTTTTTTAAAAAAGGAGAAAAACAGAGGTGCACACACAGGTAAATTTAAAATAAAAATACTGGATAAATTCAATATGTATAGCAGTTATGCAGCTATTAGTTACCGTACATTTACACTCTAGAATAAAATTGTAGGAGAACCTCCTCCCCCCAAAAAAAAAGAATAAAAAGAATCAAGATCATCTTTTCTGTGTACTAGTGTGTGCAATGAAATAAATATGTTTCTTACCCCCCCCCCATATTAGAAATAATGAGAAATCATTAATTATAAATCTTTTTAGCAATTAATCAAATCAAATGAAAATCTCATGACAAAAAGTCTCTTTCACAAATTCCGGATGATTAAGGATTTTTATATTAAAAAAAATGACACAAAAGTACCATATTTTAATGACAACTCACCAAATGAGAGAAAGATGAGGGGAAAAAAACGTTTCCTGTTAAAAGCAGCAGATTCGACTGCAATGCCTTTTATATTTATCTCTCACGAGTTCAGACTACATATTTTCTCTGATGCTAACAACCAACTAACAACTCTTTCGCCATCTAACAACCAACTAAAATTCGAATTAAAAAAATCTGCAGCTTCTGTACTTCAAGAAAATGAAGTTAATCTTTTTTCCCAAGAATTTGAAATGCAGTAAAACCTTGTTAAGTCGGACCCCTTTAATTCGGATCAACGAATGACCAGGATCGGTCTGCACGAAGACTCTTTTTTTTTAAAAAAAAAAAAAAAAAAATGTAGAAGCTATTTGAATATTTATACAAAAATTTGTTTCATCCACGCATTTTGAAAAAAATTATTTTCCTTTACTGATATCTTTTAACAAATAAGAATGTATGAAAGAAAAATGAAAGAGGAAAGGGACTTTGTAGGAAAAAGTCAACAAACTTTAGTTACATCTTTAGTGAGACAAATGGTTTGGACGGTTTTATTAATGTCGCACTAGAAGCAACACGAGATCTATCGACGACGAACCTCTTAATTATGAACCTCGGTCAAGTGACGAGGATGACATCTGAGCTGGCCCCTCTCTCTCCTAACTTCCATACAACTCCAAGGGAGGACTTTCAGCTTCCACAGATTTAAAGTGCATCAGTCCAAGCTACACGACGGATATTTTGTAACAGCAAGGCTCGAACCCACAACTCGAATAAAACCGCTGGCCGCGAGTCTGCGACCATGACCACTAGGCTACCGGGGGTACAGTGAAAAATGGCACAATATTGTCTACATGGAAAATTCAATTCAACAACTTTAAGCGCATTTCCCTTTTTTGCCGCACTTTACAAAGTCGACGACTTTATCTCCTGTAAATATGATTTATATTCGATTTGTTCTAAATAACGATATTTTGTAGCTGTTTTACTTCATTTTCGTCATTATCCGTTTTAATCCGGACAGGTTCTGGTCCCAATTAATCCGATTTAACGAGGTTATACTCATTTATATATGCTTAATGGCACCCAATTAATAAAAAAAAAATTAAATTTTTAATCATTCAATCGAAAGATCAAACATATAATTATATTTTAACTACACGAACCTAATGAACCTAATTTTGATTTCCAAAAATAGTAAACTGATTATCCTGAAAGATAATCTAAAAACCATCTGACCCTCTAAGTCACGACAAGTGAGAGTTTTTATCTTTGACAATGTATAAAATTTACGAGTCTACTTCTTATATTACCAACAGTGAAAATAATACCGTCCTGACATGCTTTGACATCGGTTCAAATTCTTTCCATCGCACACGTAGACAATCAAGGTCAGTTCGGTAACCAGCTCTTCCAAGGTCAACACAACTCGTCTAGACAACCTGCTAACCATTTGTAACCGCGATACATCGATTTGCTGCGGATCAAATTCCAGAATGCTACGAGCTCGGGGGAGGGAAAAAATCATATATAGGTAAATTAAAAGAGAATCAAAGCGACATATGTGTTTCTCTCAGAGAGAAAATATTTAATGCAATACAATCTCTCTGTGTGTGGTGTTTTTGCCGAAATTTTAATGTAGGTTTGGGCTCTGTCCCTAAAATTGTGTCCTTTTCAATATTTCTGGACATGACCCCAGAACTAATCATTTTACTAGGGGAAAAAATGTCAATCGGTAACAATAATTTAATGAAGTTATAATAATAATCTTTAAAAAAAAAAATTCTAAGAGCCCTTCAAAATCTTTGATATTTTGTTGTAGATTATATTACAGATAACTATAGCTTATTACAGCTTAGGTATCCCAACGTTTTCCCGTTTCATAATTTTTAAGGATTTAAAAATACAGTTTGAATACGATTATAGCGTAAGATAGTACTATAGGAGTGCAATAAGCATCACTCAAGTACGCAAAAGCAACGAATACATGTGATGACATATGATTTGCTACCATATATATATATATATATATATATATATATATATATATATATATATAAACATATACCCTTTTTTAATATAAAATTTCTTCCTCCATGAGCTGAAATTAATAGAATCTTTTTAGTTTATTACAGATTACGAGTTGTTTTGTTGATCAATCAATATTTCTGTGAACCTGTGAAATTGTGTTTGCGAATGTATTGATTTTAAGAGACACAGTTTTAAAACTTCACGAATTATCTCATTGTGAAGTTATGCATTAATTTTATCAACATCTCTCTCTCTCTCTCATGTAATCCAATATATCAATTAATTTTCCACGCAAAAATAAATGATATTTAAAAAAAACATCAAATCATGTGATAAAATTAAGATTGTGAGAACCTGGCTTCGTAATTAAGGATTTGAGTAAAAAAAATTAATGCGGCGGTGGAGCAGAAACTTTCTGACATCAACAACTAATGGTTCTACTTATCTCATTATATATGACACCAATGCCATGCACCCAAAATGTTCGCTAAATTTCAAACTCCTCGCGCTGATGAACACGTCCAATTTCGCTATCTGCTTTCTTTCTTATTCACTACACTTCTAATACATAGTCACGCGAATTCACATAAGTCACGGTTTATTCACAAGGTTAGTTGAATAATAATAATAATAATAAAACAGTACAATAACTGAATATAAAGCTTGCCAAACATAAAAGTAAAAGTACGGCAATACTTGAAAACGATAATAAGAATGATTTGTAACGATATGTGAGGTCGTTACTTAAGACCCTTTATATCTAATACGCAATTATTTTTTTAATACTTCTTTGTTTTCTTAGCACTACAGATGATGTTTTAAAATTTTCAGAGAGGATGTCAGTCTGAATAGCTTCGGATGTCCCGATAATCCATAGGAAACTTAAAATCAATAACTTCTAAAAGGTTCTAGGAGCCCGTTGGTCAAAAGGAAAACCTCTATGAAAAACGATGGTCTGCCGTCTAGTTCTATGGTTCTTTCTTAAGGAATTGATTCTGGGCCACAGCCAATGGTTAGCTTTAGTGTGATGTTAACACAACCTCACCTAATCTAATCAATTCTCATTTTTGCTTTTTTACTTCTTTAAGTAAACATCAGTTTGTCAAAATGTCTGCCTCGGGGCTCTGTTTTTACAAGGTTATCGCAAAACTTGTCAATACTGTAGTCAGCACGGTTTAAAGATCTATCTCCATTTCATTAAAAAAATAATAATAAAGACTTGTTAAAAAGTAAGTTTTACACTTAATGAGGAATCTTGCAATTCTGATGATTCGTGTCCGACTTAATAGAAATGGAGATGGGAGAAAAAGCATGGCAAGATATCCAATATCAAGCTCAAAATAAAGTTTTGAAAATATTGATTGATTGTTCCTTGACGTTACATTTAGAAACAACACGAGGGCTATTTGCGACGGACCTCGTAATTTTGAACCATGATTGAAAGACGAGAAAGACACCTGCGCTGGCTCCATTCCCCCCTTTTAACTTCCACACCACGCCAACGGGAAGAAATGGTCTCGATAGATTCAACGTGCATCAGACCACTACACGACCGATTTTTAGTGGTATCAGGATTCGAACCCACGATTTGCCAGAAACAACATCGGCCGCATGTTCGCGACCATGACCGATACGCTATAGCGTCCACACATCAAGACTCGGGCCCATAAGTCAACGAAAAAACGACCATTTTGCTGTCGCAGCCGGAAATAATTACAAATGGCACCAGAATAATTAATCGATATCTTAAATACTTTAAAAATATAGGTTTCCTAATAATGAAAATTGAGATTCAAATATGGCGACTTTTCTGATAGAAAAATTCTCTAAAATTAATGTCATATTTTGATTCCTTCATTGCACACGAAGCAATCCATTTCAATACTTTAACTATATACATATTTTATTTCATTATTAAAATTATTTATTGCTTCACGAGCCACATTAACGGATTCTCAGGCACAAATAATGAATTCTGGGAAAGTGTTCCGAGAACGGTGTACTGCTATTTTCATGTGTAGAAACTCCAATCAACCTGCATAGCGCATTTTATGACCTGTTGCAAAGCCAAAAAAGTATCAATTAATGGTTTCGATATTTAACGCACGAAATGAACTATAAATAACTTCATGTTGTAATCATTCATTATAAAATTCGTTAAACTTCATCAAAGAATCCTACATACATGAGGTTAAAGTCAGGGCTGTTGAGAGGTTGACAACACATTCAGGATCCATCTATCCGTCTAAAGATCCCTCGGCGGCAACTATGGCATCATCTTCAGAGCAATAGGATTTTTTCCTTAGTTTTGATTTTTATGTCATAACCTTTTAATGGATGGAATTATGTTTTCAGTTAAAGAAATCACATATTCCGCTTTGAGTGATTTCTAATGGCTTTGTTGTGTGGATTCCTTTAGAGTGTGGTTTTTGGATAACATTTTAAATTATTCCTTTATTTATTATTTTTTTGACGATAGCTTCTATCATACTATGCTTAAGTTTTATTTTCAAAAATTTTAAATATGTCCTGTAGAATCGCATTTCTTTCCTATGGATCTACAAATATAAATGAAAATGAAATCGACATACATAGTTAGATTCCATTACTACGAGAGTCTGTTTTACATGCGGGTTCACTATGGCTCCCTCGATAAGCAATCGCTTGTAATAAGAGATTGTGGAGTCAAAATTTTTGTTTTTCTTTTTGTGAAATTCACGTCAACCCCCCTTTTGGAATGCGGTTTTTTTTTTTTTTTTTTTAGTTTTTTTTTTTTTTTTCTCATAAACATCTTTTTTTTATTAATTTTTTAAAGAGCCATAAAGTTTTTTTTTTTTTTTTTTTTTGCATAACTGATTAGTTATTTTGAGAAACATAGATTTCGGATTACATAAAAAAGATTAACCATGCGAAAGATTAAAAAGTAACAAAATGCTGGTTGAAAACAAACATACGTTAAGGTTTGTTTGATAAAACAATACACTCAATTTTCTTTCACAAAATATTTTTTGTAACAGGCCACTGACATGCAAAAATAGCATACATGACTATAAACATATTTTCTTGGATTAACCAACTACTCCGTAATTTAACGCAAATGTTCGTTTACACAGAAGATTCATATCGATCTGTATGAACTTACATCAACGCTCAATTTATATTAAAACTATAACTGCAGTTCACTCACGGTTTAGTAACCATGGTTTCCGATTACTGTGATTCAAACTTTAGTATGAAAATTATGTTTTATAGGTGTAGAAGGTAATGTAATCAAAATCACTCTTCCCGCTACGATCTCCTGAATCTGATATAAATAGGACAATCATTCCGATATAGAGGGAAAATCATTATTCTGATTTCCCTCTCCAAAAATTCTGAAGCATGATTTGATGATTCACCACATGATTTGATTACAAAGATACACATCCACTTATTGTGATCGGAGGCTGTACTTGTAAATCCTACATTTAAAAAAAAAGAACTCTTTACATGCGTCAATTAAGTAAATTACCAAATCCCGTTCCGCCATATTAAGACGTTGGCCAAATCCCGGAGAACAATGATGAGTCACCCGGCATAAAAATAAATCCCTCACAAATGTACAAATTAGCGGAAATTCGATTTCAACAACCCCTTTTCAACGGCCATGAAGATGGGGTCAGGTTTTCCCTAGCAGTAAGGGGAAAGGGAAGGAGAAACTAATAAATATATAAATTTTAAAAAAATGCTGTCATTTCACTCCAGAAACTTTAGCAAAGTGTGCTCAATTGTCCGAAAGATGGCGCTGCCAAATCCAAAGTCATGAAAGGAATCGTCTGCTTCTACAGGTACCTTTTTCTCCAGATATGAACAGGGGTAGAGGGGAATCTCACCGAGAAAAGGGAAAGTTAAAAAAAAAAAAAAATTCAGAAAAAGGTAGGAAAGAACAGGAAAAAAAAAAAAAACGATGTAGAGGGTGGGTGGTAGTACTTCTCGTCCATGATGAGGGTTCCCCAGCACGGCAAAAAGCAGTAGAGAGGAAAGATATCGATTTTTGTTTTTACGAACTGCAGAAGAGAGGATAGTCTTATTTTCTCCACTAGGAACGTTATTTCAGAGTTCATTTTCAACAAGGTTTTATTTCCTCGGAGAGTATTCTTCGAAACGTAATACGTTTTGACAAAGGGAAAATTGGAGAGCCGTTTCAAAACGATGCAACTGCGCTGTAAAGACTAATAGATGAGAGGGAGTTGAAATGAAAAAGATCATAGCGCTCGCCAAATTATCCTAATTTTCTTTTTATTTTCAGTTAGCACTGTGCTACGACAGAAATGAAATTAATAAAGTTCGCCTTGTGATCAAGGGGCGGATTGGAAGAAAGAAAGAAAGAAAGAGCCAGAAATGTTATAATTAAATTCTAATGCCATTGCCGTAGTACTCTTAGCATAAACATTAAACAGATTTTTTTTAAAAAAATGATGGAGAAATTTCATTCAGACTTGATCCTTAAAATTATTTGTGAAAAAATACGTTCAAGCATGTTAAATAAGAAAATACATTTAAATAGTAAGGTGCTGCTCATTTCTCAGAACTTAAATTTTATGGTCTTTTTGTTCTCTTACCTTACTGAAAATTAAAGCGATATCGAACATAGTTCAATGCCTGCACAGGAATAAATTTAAAACATTACTATTAATACTTAAAAAATACGAAAAATTAAGGAAAGAATTTGAAACAAATTATCGCATGTGAATAACTCATAATGCTTTTGTCATGACGTAACTAATCCCATTACCCATCTCGCTGGCCACCCTAAAGTTAAGTTGAAATTTAGATCCTGTGTGTGTGTTCAAGCACATACCAATTAATTGAAATAATCAGTTATACCCGAAATATCCTTATTTACTCCTCAAATAAGAGGGGCTCTCTCCGCAGTTAATATCTGTTCTGCGGCTACTAACAACTTCCATAATCTATTATAAAGCGTGCTTTTACTGGAATAACTTGCGGGTACCTCCTCAATAGCTCCGACTGCGTTGAGTTCTGATCTCACCAAAGCTGCCATACACGTTACAATACTTCCGCGCACATCACACCATTACTCTTCTGATTATCGTAACTTTTAATAACATCCCAATAAATTTTCTGTAATTTTTAGACGTCTTGATTATATCTATTCACGCCCCTTCAGAAGTTTATTTAATTTGCACCACGTTATATTTGCTTGGGAAGAAACTAGGAACTTAAAATATAAAATCGGAAAGAAACCCCAGATGTAAGTTGAAGGGAAATAAATCGCGTTTAGCGCATAATTACAGCGAGAAGTTAATATTTTAATTCAATACTAAATTTGGTTGGTATTGAACACCGTGGGTTCATTTGTTATACGAATATTACAATCTTCGTTTTATTTAAATTAATATTATTTTAATGTCATAAAAGGTATTTATTTTTACAGAGATGTTATGCACTAGCAACTGTCACAGGAAGGCAGATAAAGGAAGTGGGAGCTAGATTCGCGGTGGACCAATCAGGGAGCCACAATTTGGGATGTGAATTTGGAAGAGCTTTGGAGTAGAAAATTTTTCCCTCGACTCTGAGAGCGAGCAATCAGATTACAGTAATTCCCTCTATAATCCGGCACATCACCTTTCCGATCCTGCCATTCATCCAGAGTTTTTACACACGAAGATAAGTCAGCAAAATAAAACAGAATATTATTTTAAGCTTTCTACTTCAACAGAACAATGCAGGTTATCAATACAAAAGTATTTTTTTTTTTTTTTTGTAGTTCTCATTATTTTGTGCGTTTGACACTATAATAGTGTGCACCATATTAAAAATAAATTGAAAAGATACATATCTATTGCTGTTTTAATGTTTTATTATTAAAGATTTTCCAGTAACCTGGTGGAGCTCTGGCTCGATGCCAGCCGGATTACCGAGAGAATAATGTATTTAGATAGAATGGCTAAAAGATGAAAAACTTCGAATCAAACCGGATGGGGGGGGGGGTTAAATGTTCATGGGGTTTTAATGCATAAATTGTTGGAATAGAAATGTTGTTCATGGAATTGACGTTAAGGTATGGCGAAATAAAAATGCTGCCGCTTTTACCTACGTTTCGCGTACAGTGTTCTTTACTACCCAGCCATAGTCAAGTTCATTGCATTTCAAACACCTGCAAGGTATTTTTGTCTTACAAAACAAAAATGTTAATGGGTTTTCAGCCACCCAAGCACTTCATTTTAAAAGTATGGTGCCAGCCAAATGATTTCCAGTCGGCCTTGAAATTTTGCAACAAACGGGAAGGTATATTGGTAATGGTGAAAAAAAATGTTTTGTGTACGAAATGTTATATAGCTAAGCAAATGTACTAAAAAAATAATCTACTTTTTAAACTTTTTTAAATATTTTTATTTTTTGGCAAGGCCTTTTCTTTCGCGCACTTCCAATTGAGAACTATTGTTTCCTTTTAAAGTTTTAAAAATGAAATAACTTGATGTGAACTAATTTATTTTAAAACTTACCTTAATGATAATTATAAATTGCTTTTAGTGTCTTATCGTCTTATGGCGCATTTTAATAGTTATATATTCACGTAACAAGTTCTGGATACATTAGTTACGAAGATCATTATAACAGACGCCATCTGGCGGGTGAAAAAAGCAAATTAGTTACTATTAAACATGGCTTTAGATGTACCTGACAGAATACACCGCGTGAAAAAATAATCTGCCTTGATTGAACTCGTTCTGTCGACTCTATGGCAACATTACAGCCAAATGTTCGATGAAAATCTCCATTTTGGCACATTTATGCTAGATTTGATGGGTTTTAGACATAAAAATCACGGTTTATGATCGCCAAGAAAATTATACCGACACTGGTGCACTCTCTATCTCTTAACGACTTGTTTGATTGCTTTTTCAACTCGACATTCGCCGAATGCTTCCAATCACCGCTTTAAATATTTTCTTCTTTGTATTTGTATAATACCTGTTGGTGTACTCTATTAACTTTAATGGTTCTCCAAGGATTTTTCCCATTTGAATATTCTAATCCTTAAAAAGATTTTCACAAAATTCGAAATGTCCTTCCTTATTTATTTTTCTGATAGTTTTGCTTTCGACGTCGCTAGTAAAGAGAAGCTCGTTTAAAAGCCTGCGGATTCTTAATGAAGGAGTTCTGTGCTGAGCTTTTTCTCATCGAAAGACCATCTTTAGCTTTCGTGAATGGGACTTTTCTTCGTTTTTTACTTATAATGATAGCCATCACCATGGTAAGAGGTACACTTTGAATGCCTAGTGACGTGAAAGGTGATTGATCCGCGGCATTTTATTGAAGTCGGTGGTTAAAAGAAAATGGTAAAGGATTTTTCAATTTTGTTTTTTTATTTTCTTTCTTCTTACCAGGGAATGTGGAGGCGGCCGTATGTTAGACACAAAAGTTAATTTGAGTTATTCTACGAAAAACTGTTTTGTGTTTAATTACTAGAGATTAAAACCGTGCATTTAATGATGATTTTTTCACTTTTCATGGCTGATTTTTCTTTTCTTTTTGGTGTCGTTTCGAAAATGACTTTATAATCTCTCGCCCCAATATATCAATAATGAATTATCTCTGTCGCTATTTTGATGGCGAGTAAAGACGCTAAATGCGACTTAATATTTATGATCTTTGCAGATTTCCTTTTCGGCGAATGTGTAAAAAATTAATCTTCATAATCTGTACATAGTTATGAGAACGTTACTTGACTAATTAATGATTTTGGAAGCATAAACATCGTTATTTTATCGACACTTCGTTGAAAAGAAAATGAAGGAAAAGGAAAGTTTTTTCTTCGTTTTAAAGAAGAATGTAATTATTTCGTAACGTTTTTCAATCTCATTTTTTTTTTTTTCTAAGTGAGAAAGAGATTTTGTCACAGAAATAAAATAACAAACTAGACAAATCTTTGAATCGTGTTTTATAATCTGAACTCTACACACACAAACTCTGAACATTCCATTCCATAAAAAAAACATCCGAATTTTTTTTCAACGTAATATATGGAGAGCTCTTTCATTAAATAATGAATTAATTATCAGATATGAAATGTTCCATCATTTCATGCGATATGCTTATGTTTATACACAGTTTTTCAATCTTCAAATTTAGTTAAATTAAGGGAAGACCGTTCAAATTATAGGAGAGCCAATTGTTATATTCATAAGCTTGCGATATCAATTTTGATCATTCTCAATACAGTGAAAAAAAAATTTTAAATTAAATTCTCCATTTAGCTTATCTAACATTCAAATTTTCTTTTTCTTGCTTAAGTTTAGTGAAGAGGCAATGTAAATGTGTATATTTCGCGTACCCTTTATTTAAAAAAACACACTGGATTATATAGTTGTTAGATGTTGTCATTCAAACCGCCAAGTAATAAGAGAGGACAACACCTTGATCTCTTCCCTCAATCTTCACCACAAATGATGTAGGTTTTAATTAATACCGCTCTATAGATTACACAATGGGTACTGGAACTCGATCAAGTGAATTATTGAGATTTAATGGTACGAAGGAAATTTTTTTATGCTGTGCCAAACGATAGTTTAAAACTATATTCGCACATCTTCTCCTTAAAAAACTGATACCGAACCAGAATTTAAAAAAAAGTAACAAAAGTTATGCCTGACAACTTATCATTCAATAGCCGAGAAAGACT
>BMAW01100526.1:462079-498269 GCA_019974015.1 Nephila pilipes | reverse complement strand
TAGTGTGCACCATATTAAAAATAAATTGAAAAGATACATATCTATTGCTGTTTTAATGTTTTATTATTAAAGATTTTCCAGTAACCTGGTGGAGCTCTGGCTCGATGCCAGCCGGATTACCGAGAGAATAATGTATTTAGATAGAATCCCCCAAACCCGCAACCCCCCCCCCCCCCCCCCCCCGGGGGGGGGGCATGTGGTCTTTAACGCATTAAATTTGTTGAATAGAACTTTTCACACAAACTATGGGATCCTGATCAAAATATTAGTATGAAAGAAATTAAAAATTGCTGCCTATTTTCTTAACTATCAATTTCAAGGTAATAGTGTTCTGAATTAACTAAATATATTCGTTCACATTGCACTCAAACTATCTTGCATATAGATTTTTGAACTTTTTACACAAAACTAATGCAAGAGAATTAAAATAAGTTGACTCGGTTTCTTTCAGCGTATACCAACCAAGAACTCCTCCCACATTTTTTTTAAAAAAAGGGCATGTTAAAATAAATTAAATGATCTACTCCATCTCCCTAGCTTTTTTTGAATTTTTGTAGAAAAAGCAAACAAACTAACACTGCAAAATGGGGGAGGGGGGGAATAGGATATTTAGGACTGCAGGAATAACAAAATTTTGAAAAATTAGGCACGAAATTGTTATTATTGATAGAAAGGCCAATATTGTAAATGAAAATCTGGAAAAAAAAATCTACTTTTAAAATTCTTTTAAATATTTTTATTTTTTTGGCAAGGCCTTTTTCTTTTCGCGCACTTCCAATTGAGAACCATTGCTCTACGAAGTTTTAAAAAATGAAATTAACTTGATGTGAACTAATTTATTTTTAAAACTTACCTTAATGATAATATAAATTGCTTTTAGTGTCTTATCGTCTTATGGCGCATTTTAATAGTTACATATTCACGTAACAAGTTCTGGATACTAGTTACGAAGATCATTATAACAGACGCCATCTGGCGGTGAAAAGCAAATTAGTTACTATTAAACATGGCTTTAGATGTACCTGACAGAATACACCGCGTGAAAAAATAATCTGCCTTGATTGAACTCGTTCGTCGACCCTGGCGGCAACATTACAGCCAACACCGATGAAAATCTATTCCTTTTGGCACATTTATGCTAGATTTGATGGGTTTGGCGAAGACATAAAAATCACGGTTTATGATCGCCAAGAAAAATTATACCGACACTGGTGCACTTTCTATCTCTTAACGACTTGTTTGATTGCTTTTTCAACTCGACATTCGCCGAATGCTTCCAATCACCGCTTTAAATATTTTCTTCTTTTGTATTTGTATAATACCTCTTGTTGGTGTACCTATTAACTTTAATGGTTCTCCAAGGATTTTTCCCATTTGAATATTCTAATCCTTAAAAAGATTTTCACCGAAAATTAGAAATGTCCTTTCCTTATTTATTTTTCTGATAGTTTCGCTTTCAGAAACGTCGCTAGTAAAGAGAAGCTCGTTTAAAAGCCTGCGGATTCTTAATGAAGGAGTTCTGTGCGCTGAGCCTTTCTCATCGAAAGACCATCTTTTAGCTTTCGCTGAATGGCAGCTCTTTCTTCGTTTTTACTTATAATGATAGCCATCACCATGGTAACCGAGGCATTAATTGGAATGCCTAGTGACGTGAAAGGTGATTGGATCCGCGGCATTTTATTGGAAGTCGGCGGTTAAAAGAAAATGGTAAAGGATTTTTCAATTTTGTTTTTTTATTTTCTCTTTTCTTCTCCCACCAGGGGAATGTGGAGGCGGCCGTATGTTAGACACAAAAAGTTAATTTGAGTTATTCTACGAAAAACTGTTTTGCAAGTTTAATTACTAGGAGATTAAAACCTGTGCATTTAATGATGATTTTTCTCACTTTTCATGGCTGATTTTTCTTTTCTTTTTTGGTGTCGTTTCGAAAATGACTTTATAATCTCTCGCCCCAATGAATAATAATGAATTATCTCTGTCGCTATTTTGATGGCGAGTAAAGACGCTAAATGCGACTTAATATTTATGATCTTTTGCAGATTTCCTTTTCGGCGAATGTGTAAAAAATTACCTCTCATAATTCGTACATAGTTAAGGAGAACGTTACTTGGACTAATTAATGATTTTGGAAGCATAAACATCGTTATTTTTATCGACACTTCGTTGAAAAGAAAATGAAGGAAAAAGGAAAGTTTTTTTCTTCGTTTTAAAGAATGTAATTATTTCGTAACGTTTTTCAATCTCATTTTTTTTTTCCTAAGTGAGAAAGATTTTGTCACAGAATTATAAAATAACAAACTAGACAAATCTTTGAATCGTGTTTTATAATCTGAACTCTACACACACAAACTTGAACATTCCATTCCATAAAAAACATCCGAATTTTTCAAACGTAATATATGGAGAGCTCTTTCATTAAATAATGAATTAATTATCAGATATGAAAGGTTCTATCATTTCATGCGATATGCTTATGTTTATACACAGTTTTTCAATCTTCAAATTTAGTTAAATTAAGGGAAGACCGTTCTAAATTATAGGAGAGCCAATTGTTATATTCATAAGCTTGCGATATCAATTTTGATCATTTCAATACAGTGAAAAAAAAATTTTAAATTAAATTCTCCATTTAGCTTATCTAACATTCAAATTTTCTTTTTCTTAAGCTATTAAGTTTAGTGAAGAGGCAATGTAAATGTGTATATTTCGCGTACCCTTTTATTTAAAAACACACTGGATTAATAGTTGTTAGATGTTGTCATTCAAACCGCCAAGTAATAAGAGAGGACAACACCCCTGATCTCTTCCCTCAATCTTCACCAAATGATGTAGGTTTTAATTAATACCGCTCTATAGATTACACAATGGGTACTGAACCTCGATCAAGTGAATTATTGAGATTTAATGGTACACGAAGGAAATTTTTTTATGCTGTGCCAAACGATAGTTTAAACTATATTCGCACATTCTCTCCCCTTAAAAAACTGATACCGAACCAGAATTTAAAAAAAAAGTAACAAAAGTTATGCCTGACCTAACTTATCATTCATAGCCGAGTAAAGACTTACAAACATAATTAATTCTATTTTGTAGACCGCATTATTATTCAGCACATTAATCATCATCGGTCATAAAATTAGCACTTAACCATTTGGCTACCATGTGGCATTTCACATCATTACTGAGTACACATCAAAACTTAATTGCATTCAATGAGCAGCAAATCTTTTTTTTAACATGAATGTTCAAGGCGAAATCAAGACAAACCCACAACACATTCACTATGAAGACCGTGATGCTCCAGTAATCAATGCGAACATTCTTAAAATTTTTACTTACAATAACCACATATAATCGAGATGCTTACCGACTAATGATTAAAAATAGCTTAAACAACCACCACAGAAACAAGAGTTTTTTTTTTTTAATATATTACAAACACAGATGCAATTTATCACGGAATGATTGAACTTCGGTATTTTCCCCCCCATTTTACAAGAGGATTTCAAACAATCTCTGGAGAGGTAAGAGATGCAGGAAATCACGCCGTCCCACACTGCTTATCTGCAACGCTAAGCAAATCGCCTTATCTGTGCTCTTTATCTGCTGCCTGAACACTCCTTTGTTTGACTTGTCCTTCAATTGCTATGCTAACTTTGCGTAATTCCCGTTCATGCTTTCACCTCTACAGATAACAAAGGTACTCTATTTTAAATGATAATCTTTAGATTTCTAAAAAGTAAGCAGCAGATGGTGGAAACTCAGAGACATCTTACTTGATTGGCAGTAAATATGCAGGTGCCTGAAACAACCAAGAATTTTTAAGTCGTATCTGCAGTTGAGTAAGAAAATAACAAAGACGAGTTCATCCATTTGCATCAGCAAAAAAGTTGGAGGAACTGACGACTATGCTTTTTTGACGTTTCAGCTCTAAGTAAAACGAGACGCAAACGCATCATTTCATTTGTGCAGATACACTTTGCCAGTGTAAATACTATCAAGAGAGGAAAATATTACATTAACAACAGACGGGGGGATTAAGGCAAAGGGGAAAAAATCATATTTGGTTCGGTTGAAGTTTCCTTCTTTATCCTAAAAATAAAAAAAAGCACATTTCTCAAAACATACAAACAAATTCTATTTGAATACATAATAACAATTATATTGATAAAAAACATAAACACCGTGGATACTTCGATTTTGGCGAATTGTGCTCCAAACCTACATTTACAATTCCATATATGATCTCAATGAAACAAAAACACTCAAAGATGAAATCTATACAAGTTTAGACACTAAAGAGAAGAAGGGAGGGGGATATCATACATTTTGAAACACTCATCCCTGTTTTATCATTTATCTTCGATCAATTTGACATAGTTCTGAAAGCTAGAAATAGAAGTCCTCACACTTACGAGATTTTCAAACTAAAAACTGGAACTCTGACACAACAGAAATACTTCGAAAACTTCCAACAGAAACTTCGCAGATAACATTCAGATGATCAACACAGCGAAAAATGAACTTACCTAAAAAGAAAACAGAACAAAAAAAAGTTCTTTTAGAAACTTATAAAAGTAATTTCTTATATTGCAAAAACAACAAAAAGATTTCTTGATGTAAAAAAAAAAGAAAGAAAAATTCTGCAGTTCTTTAAGCTTAAATACGTTCGTATGTATTTAATGAAATAAGTAGAAACTATAGGTTTCAAGTTAAATTTTGAAGCAATCAAATGAAATACGAATTAACTATAACGTAATGACCTTAGAAGAGAGACAACAATAAATTCAATCTCATTTTTTACTAGCTCATTTGCTCGACAAGAGAGCTCTCTGGTATCTCTATTAATTGAATATATTTCTCTGTTCTGGTTCCTTTTCACATTAAAGCTTTTAAAATTAAAATTTTGATTTTAACATACAATACGAATTTTGAATTTTTTCCTAACTCAACAATTATGATTTAGGAGATACAAGAAACTTTAAAATGTTACGGTAACCTCGAAATTTTGAGCGCCTTGGCCTTATTTTCACTTTTATATCACGCTCTACGCTATTTAAAAAATTATTTCTGCCAGCGACATTTTACAGCATTTGGTACAAATAGACTCATAACATACAATTATAGAACAATTAATATTCTACAATAACTTTTTAAAACATTTTTTTTATCTGAAACAATTTCTTATTGTTGTTTTACAGCTCACTGCACAGGATATTACAATTCATTTCTCCTTTCCACAGATGTGCTGTTGTTTATACGTAATAAAATTCATACATACACTAAACTGTATATGGGTAACAGTGTTGCATGACTTTTTATATAATTCTATTACATTACACCCCCCGTGTAGCCGGGGCTGATGCACGTTAAATCTGTTCGGGGCCCAAAGTCCTCCCGTTGGCGTGGTGTGGATGTTAGGAGAGGGGGGTGCCAGCTCAGGTGTCGTCCTCGTCACTTGACCGTGGTTCAAAATTACGAGGTCCGTCGCCAATAGCCCTCGTGTTGCTTCTAGTGCGACGTTAATAAAAACTAAACTACATTACACCCCCTATAATATTTCCATAAAAATTCATATAAGGCACATTTAATACAACAGCATCAATTCATGCGTTCACAGTATTGTTCCAAGCAACAACACATTCAATCTCTATCATTCATCTTCACGTAACTAGGCACACCATATAACAAAATCGCTAGGAGAAAGCGGAGACAGGTGATGTGTTTTCCTTCAGAAGTCGGCAGGCATCTGCGTTTCAATCTCATGAATAAAACTGTAATTAAGTGGCAACCACCTGCAGATTGGTTTCGATTAGGACGCCAAAAAGCAAACGAAGACAGGTAGGTACGTGCAAGGTGCATGCGAACAATAATCCAAAGAAGGCAGGTGGTTCGGATTAAGAAGAAATACCTCAATCAGCAATAAAGAATTCATGTAACTGACATTAACTGGTTGGGAAACAGGAATACCATCAAGTATTTAACTTGGAACAAGGGATAACCATCAAGTAAATTTTAAACAAATCTTCCAAGATCGTGATTTTCTCAAATTCATAAACATGTATAAATAAATGAGATTCGTTTCGAAAGTACTTTTTTCACAGTAAATTTTTTAAAACTTATATTAAACATGAGATGATTACAATGAACTACGTTAATTTTTTTAAAATGAATTTATTGATAGATGTACGAGAGGTCATATATCGTAAAGTTTTAATTATTATAAAGAATTAACTTCAATATTCGGATATAATTTATTCTGCATATTAATTGAGCTTTATGTATTTAATGTTGTATATTACAGATAATTAATGTCGATTTGTTTCGTTTCATGAATCCATAGATTGAAGTAACTCGCAGTATGAGTAGATACGAGCTCAATCTACTGATTTATACAATGACAGACCTCGAAAAGTCAAGAAACGTTGGAGATCTGTATAGTTCTGGATGGTGACTACGTAGGGAAATCTTAAAAATTACTTTTAGGAATAATTAAAACTTTACGGTAACATGGGATAATAACTACAACTTTGCGATACTGTAGGTTACCTCAATCTACGGCTTCCTGAAACCAAACACATCAGCACGAATAGACGTAATTAACAAAAAATGTGCACAAGGATCAATTAATAAGCTGAATAAATCTTATTCAGATAACTCGGTTATTTCTTAATAAAAATTAAAATTTTATGATACCCCTTACATGTTCAGGTTTTACGACGATTATCGGTTTTACTTTAATCGGAAAAATTGTATATCATTCACTGATAAAATATACATCTTAATTTTTTTTTGTTGAAGAGCTATTAAACAAATCTAGTAAATCTTTAAAGTGTGTGATATGTTCTGTACAAGCTTACACTTTATAGTTAAGATAAATGGAACCAACTAAATATCAAACCCTAAATTAATTATCATAATGAAAATTATGGTTTCAGAATCCGATTCACATCAATGATTACACAGATTTCATAACGAGAAATTAATTGCTACCTTATCACACTCACTTGCAGTATGTTGCCAATTAAAAGTCAATGTTTCTCTCGTACTGTCAGCACTGTTGCCAAACTTCGTGTACAAATTTTGCTTTTAAAATTTATTTGCACTTACATCGCAAACCCATTCCATCCATTGCAAGATGATAAATATTACTATCAGAATCATGAATGCATAATAAATTTTGAAAGAGTACAAAATGAACCATTTCCATTCCACACACACTAACACAAACACACAAACATATATAACACCACCTTTAATTTATAATAAAGAACGTTACTCATAAATTCAGAATTCTTCGTTTGCGGTGAATTAATTCTTGCACACATTACAATTTTTTTTTATAAATGTTCCATTGTTATGAATAACTGATAAATTCTTTGAAAAAGCAGCGGAAATATATATAACATGATAATATGATATTGAAGATAATAGATCATTCCAATCTCAGTTTTAGCTATTTCTTCCATTCAAACTATTTTTAATCTTTTTATACATGGTTATTCAAAATGAATCATCCGATTCAAAAGTTCCATATTTTAAAAAATAAACGGACACAGAATGATAAATAATACATGAATGGAAAATATATCCAACACTTAAAAAAATTGACTTTGATGGCCAGCTGTGTAACATTAAAGCCATCTGGTCCACTACGACCGATCCAAATGCGAGGTAGGTCCATGAAAACTTCCAAAACAACCTTCGCGAAATGGCTTCATGAACACACATACTGTTCTCATTATAAAACTACCCCTTTTTCCTATATATTCATGTGTATTAATTACTTGTCAAATTGTGTAGTTTATTTTTGAGAATATGAAATTTTGAAATCGGATGATTCATTTTGAATAACTATGTATAACTATTAATGCTTTTCAGTTTCAATTTTATGTATCTCTACAATACCATGTAACACCTAATGTAAATGATAAGTTAGTAATTACTTTTCTTCCTTCTTTTTGAGTGTCTTAAAAAAATGTTAAAAGCTTTTTTTTTAAAAAAAAATTCCTAACTAATAATATGAAGGAGGAAATCAAACGAATTTTACTAATTAGAAGAAAATGTAGCTCACATACGGTT
The DNA here is from genome assembly GCA_019974015.1 of Nephila pilipes. Lineage (NCBI taxonomy): Eukaryota > Metazoa > Arthropoda > Arachnida > Araneae > Nephilidae > Nephila > Nephila pilipes. Next base: position 490,187 of record BMAW01100526.1, on the reverse strand, counting down.
AGTCCCCCCTTTTTGTTTCCCCTTTAACGCTAAGCATTGCATCTAAGCTAATTTCTTTTCCTTTCCTAATTCATTATATCATTCTTGCTACACAAAATTATTTAATTTTGACCATGAAATGATAATTCTGACAACTTCAGGCAAAAACTATCTTGAACTTAAAAATTAACAAGTTTTTTTTTTTAAAAACTTTCAATTAAAAACAAATGTTTGGAAATAAAATTCAAATAAAACCCTAAAATATATAAAACACGAACAGAATTTTCGGTAAATAGCCAAAATGAAAATTCACATCTAAATCAATACATTCAGTTAAATTCCATCTTTAAAAATATTAAAGAAAATTTTTCATATCCATTGTTTTAAAGGAAATTATGAAGAGAATTCTCATCTAATCAAAAAAGGAAAGAAAATATTTTATCATAAATAACCAGTTTTTTGGAATAAGTAAACAGTTTCAGATAAGTGTTTACTTATTCGGAAATTTGTATTTGCACAAAGAGACGGCAATCGCCAATATTTGAACAATCTTTTTTTTTTTTTTGCCGAATACGAAAAATTACCTGAATGAATTTTCTTCGTAATACAATGACGATTGTATTTTTATTGTGAATGATGCGTAGTCAAGATAATGAAATTGCATCATCATTCATTAATAGAAGGAAAGTGGGGATTAAATTTTGTATTTTGAATGAATAAACATGACCAATTCGCATTCCTGTTTTCTGATTTTCTACAAAATTCATTCCATTTTTTCTAGTATCTTTTACAGTTCAGTACACATTTGAATTTTTTCCATTATTTTTATAAAAATACATTTAAATAATTTTCTTTCAAATTGAATGACTGCATTTTAAAACATTAAACAGGAAAATGGAAAACATCACAATGCCATAGTTCGTTATATCACAGAAATAAAAATATAGATTTTCAAAACAGCGAAGGATTTTTTTTAATTAAAAAGTTATCGTTCTTTCACTATGTGCTTCAATGATGCATCTCGAGAGCAAAGCCAATTTCTCATATTATTAAATGAAATAAATATCAGATTTGAGAACATAAACTTTAAAAGTGAGATTTAAAAAGATAATATATATTTTAGCACATTAAATCTTTTTAAATTGATACATCTGATTGAATGATATTTTTCAATAAAAGTTTTACAAGTAAAGTGTTTTTTCCCTTTCTTTTAAATTTTAAAATCTGGATAGTTTAATTTTAGTTTGAAAAATATCTGATTCAATAGATATCTTTTCAAACACACAATTGCTTGTGTTATTTCTAGGATTCAGTGAATGCGAGTGATAGTGGAATTTAATGGCGCAAGAGCCAGATGTGACCATGTTGCGCCAGACAAGGTGTAACTATGATGTAGACGTTTGAATGAGTGATGGTAGTGTTTGTAATAGCGCAAAAGTCAGATGTGACCATGCTGAGCCAAACAAAATTAGTGTAAAGCTAGTAAACTGCAAAGCTGTGATCTGAAAGAAGGATAAAGAAATGATTCCGAAAATAAAGACGGATCGCAAAGATATCCCAGGGGCGAGTTATCCAAGTTTACCAAAGAAAGTAAACCCCACGGGGGAAAAAATCTCTAAGGTACCTCAGGGTCATGATGTACATGCTCATCTACAAAAGGCAAGCTCCTGAGGCTCCCCAACCTGGAGGGTCAGTCCCCTGATATAATTTGCAGATACTCGATACCCATTTTAGTCGCCTCATGAGTTACATTGGGTCTATTTTTTCATCACATGACTGATTACAGCTCTAAAGAGCTACCTTCTTCAGCTAAGTACGGGAGTCACTCATCCAAGGCACCTTAGTGATCTTTCTTTACCACGGAGTTTTACTATCTTTGGTATAAACACGGGTGAGACATCCCCGGGATACCTTAGCGATCCTTCTCTATTTTCGACCCTCCTTCTTGTCCAACCATTTTTTTAAAAAAAATCTTTCTTCCATTTTTTCAAAAGTCGAGATCACAGTTACACTTTGTTTGGTGCAACATCTGGTGAAATTTCATTATCACTCTTTTTTACTCTGTTATTTCCAAGTTTCTACATTACGTAAGACTTAAGTATCCGAAATTCAGGTTCGAACTGAAAAATTTAGCGAATTCGATTAAGTTTAAATGATGTTGCAACAAAAGCTTGGAAATGGGCTGCTTGCAATGTCCAGTATAATTTTGAATTTCGATTAACTAATGATATTTCAGCTCGTCATCTTAACTCGTAATTTCTACACTAGTGATTCCATATTTATCTACTTTTTTTTACTAGTAATTCGATATTTTTTTTAAAGCAAAAACTGTAAACCAGTAAACTACCGTGAATATAAAATAAAAATTTATAGTGAAATTTTTTATAAATGTTTATATATAATGTAATAAAAATATATATAAATTAATTGCATTCTGAACATAAATAGTGTAAATAAAATTCAATAATTTTACACCAAATTCCAAATAACACTTTGCATGAATAATTTTTCGCAATGAAAACTATTGTAAAATATATAAATAGATATACTATCTATCTGTTTGTCAAAGTGCTTGATAATAAGTATTAAAGAATCGTATACTATTAAATATATTTGCCCATCATATTCTCCTTTTGAAAATATTTCAGTTCTTTTGAGCTATTTCTATTTTTTGTGTGCCTCAGGTCGATTTTCATATTGTATTACTGTTTTAATTGTTTTAATCTCAATAAGTTAAGTTTCTCTTATAGTATAATTAGGTACTTAATCCACAGGATTATCGATTCAAAAAAAAAAAAAGTACGATTTCAGGTGATGTTTTGAAGTTAAAGTTACTGATAAACTGGTTTACAGTAATTGAATAGCAGTTACGTTTCCCACGTGGATGCTCGGTAAACACGATACAGTTAAGACTACGTTAATACACATAACAAGCGAGTTTGTTGTACACGCGGTTCTACTATAGCTCCCCGATCGCTTGTGATGTCACTCATGGATATTGTTGCGTCATAATTCGTCATTTAAAATGAAATTATGATTAATCTTTTGTTCGAATGATGTCATGATTTATTGTTGTCTTTTCTCTACCCACATTATACAAATGAATCACCACTTCTCCGAAAATGAGGTGGGTTTTTTTTGTAAGGATCTCGAGGTCAGTGAGATTAGCTCTACAATCAATCATTTTGTATCGGTGAAATTTAAAAAAAGTTGTAAAGATATTCTTATCAAATGAATTCAAAAAGGGGCAGCTAGAGAATCCATCAGTTTTAGTTTAGTTTTCTACTAACGTCGCAGTAGAAGCAACGCGAGGGCTATTGGCGACGGACCTCGTAATTTTGAACCTTGGTCAAGTGACGAGGACGACACCTAAACTGGTGCCCTCCTCTCCTAACTTCCACACCCCGCCAGCGGGAGGACTTTGAGCCCCAACAGATTTAACGTGCATCAGCCCTGGCTACAGGCGGGTCTTCAGAGGCCAAGGCTCGAACCCGCGACTCACCGAAAACCACCGGCCATGAGTCTGAAACCATGACCACTAAAAAAATGAGGATAACATTCGTCAATTTGTTGACAACTTTGACAGTGATAAAGGAATAGCCAGAAAAAGAGCTAGGACAAAGGAAAACACCAACTTTGTTAAATGTCTGTTTGATTTTTATATTTAATTTATATTAATTCTGCAACTCGCGATTGACTGACCCGAGGTTTAATAACCATAGAACTCGACAACTTGAGTATTAACAGGGTCAAACTGTATTTTAAAACCCAGTTGAACAGGAATAATCTCTAATTCTCACACGAAGTACTTGGTAGACACGATAATTCGTAACGTGGGCTATTCGCGATTTCCTCTTCACTAGCCCTGGGGACTTTATATCAATTTGAATTGCATAAAATTACAATTTCTTTCCCATAAAAATGAAGCGTGATTAAGTAAATTCGATGAAGAAGTGAATTGAATTAGGGATAGTAATACATAAATAAGAAATATAATTGCAGGAAAAGGGAGCTACAGGATAACGACTTCCTGATATATATTTATAATTAGAATTAAAGCTAATTTTAATTAAAATGCTAAGATAAGAATCGGCTAATAGCGAGAAGTGTTAAATCAGAAAGAAAGATCAGGTAAGCCCAGATTTCATTATTAGAAAGCATAATTTAGAATTGACGAACTGATTGGGATTCGAAAGAGAGCGACCTTATCTATTCTCCAATGATTAAGAATTAAGTATTTTATCTTCTTCTTACGTATTTTCAGTTGGAGTTCAATAATTATCGTTCGACTGAAAGATGACAGTAGAATTAAATAATGAAGAAAGGGCGCTACAAACTCCATTCATATTCACCCCAATCAATAAATTCGTAAAGCTAGTTTCAATCCTCAAGTAGAGACAAAGACACAAAAGCTATATGAACTATTACATTTCAGCCAATGACAAACATACAAATAATAATGCCTGAGAGCATAAACTATAAACTTAGTCCATTTAATCCTCCATTTAAAAGTGCGCGTAACAACTACACAAGATTCAAATTCGGTCAATTACGGAGCACCAAACAAACTTTTCAACGTCAACAGGGAATCTGAAAATCCTACCACGTCTATCAAGCAGTCCGTAATTAAAGCGTGAATTCCCCTCCATCAGTCAGGGCACGTCTTCGAGGGATGAGGAAAGGGGGGTGGTCCGGAAGCTAATTCGATCCCCAGGCGCGAATTCCATCTTTTTAATCCTTTTCCTTAGCATAATCGAGCGAGAAAGAGGAAAGGATAGAATGACAGGAGTATGGAAATCGACAAAGAGCCGCATTTCTGGCGAATGTGAAATGTTTTGAATTTCAGATGCGAGAATGCACAAGGGAATGGGCAAGGCAGGATCGATTCCATCCGATGGAAGGGGTGTGGGATAAGCAGATTAAAACAATGGTTGCCAAATAATGCGAGTAGGTACGTTGCGGCGCACGAGTTCTGAAGAAAAATCCAGTATTTTGAGCCACATATTTAAGAAGTTGTTTGAATACTTTCATGAATGGTTGATACATCAACAAAATGTCTATGCTCAGGGAATGGCCCCACGTAGTGAAAATATACACGTGGACGACTGCGACTAGAGAGGCGAAAAAAAAACTGCGAAACATTTTAGAGAATTTTTAAAAAAACTTTTCGGTAAAAATGCAAAGAAGGAAATTTTTTAAAAAATTAGAATGCCGTAAAAAATATACAAAAACAAAGTTTTAAGGGGAGGAAAAAAAAAAAAAAAGATCAAATAGCTTCCACAAAATGACAATTAGTAACCACACACAGTTTTTAAAAATATGAGGTGCTGACCTGTAATCTGTGATATTCATTTTCTTTTAATCCTATTTATACAGGGAAATAAATGGTTTCTATGTTGGGAGGAGAGGTATGAAAGAAAGGGGGTATGAAACAAAAAGGCTATGAAATACTAATTTAAGGCTAATTTTTCAAACATTTAAATATTTATTCTCGTCGGAGTCAAACAATAAACTGTAATCGAAAATTTTGATCCTTTTTATATTCACAATAGGCCAATTCCTCTTTCGGACTAGCTAGTTTTTTAGAAAGTATGCTAAAATAAAGTTAACATTTTTTTTTTTTTTTTTAAAAAAAAAAAAGAACAATAAATATATAGTTACATGTAATGTATTGAAATAAGATCTACAATAATCTAAAACAACTTAACTAGGACACTTCTATTTGTTGCTGTTTGATTTGTACAGTTCGTATTTCTTTGGTTTTCGCTTGATATGATTTACCGTAGCACACAGCTGAATGAAAAAAACAGATATCCCATGAAAATTGAAATTAAGTATTTTTTACTCAGTAAAAAATGAAAGGACATAATAAGGTCTTTTCGTTCGCTCCCTTTTCTCACAATAATTTGTAGAATAATAACTGAAAAAAAAAAAAAAAAAAAAAAAAAATCCCTGTCAACCTTGTCAATGATAAAATTGCTCCAATCATTTTTATTATCCAATAAAAAAAAAAAAAAAAAAGATTATTACCATCTTACGAACCAAAAGCTACAACTAAACAACATATTTCCTTCTGCTATCAAAATACTTTCATTCATATCAGCCTCAACCTTAATACAGAACAGAACTTAAGTTTAGAATCCTTATCATCAATTAGAGCAAGGACACATTAATATCCCTTTTTTAATGCCTTATCAAATTTCTATTTTCGTTCAATCAAGTAATTAGGCGCAGAAAAGATTAACTTGTCCATTTTAAACTACACTACTGAGACTTAAATATAAACAATAAGTTATATATACGTTTAACAAGTTTTTTTTTTCCTTTCCTTTTAAGAAATTAATCAACCTTTGGAAGGACAATTAACAAGATACTTGGAAAACAAAGATGCAGAGTGGAGATTGTGGTTGCTTATTAACGTCGCGCCGAGAAGCAATATGATTAAATTCAAAACACAACTCCATATTTAGTTTTCTGACTCCTCTTCCAAAAGAAGTTTCACACACTGAAGTGAAAATATTGCTCATGTACTGAATGTTTAAATTTTGAACGCGGTACGACTGACGTGCTTATTAACTTACACATATTTGAAATTTATATTAATATATTAGGAAAAAGTGCTTCAAATTTCGTTCTTGTTCTTTAAAACGAAGCGAAGAAGACACCAATTAAATGTTTAATATCGATACCAAAAAACAAAACCATCTTATTTTGACCAAGTACCTCAAAATCATCCTTTAAAGGAAAACCAAAAACATTCTGGTCCATAATGACGTCCACTCTCTGGAGGAAAAACCTTGTACGAAACGACCAGCGGTTAACCTTTAACAAGAAAGGGGAAAGAAAAAAACTAACAAGAGGCAGAGAAGAAATTAAGACGACTAAGACACGCAAGTTGCGAGTGATGAAGAAGCGCTCGATTTGAAAAGTGCCCTTTCGCGTAGTTACACGCCATGCACCACAGGCCATAAACAACACACGATTTTTTTTCTCCTCCTTTTTTTTTTAATTCCCTCGGAAGAAAACAAACCTCGGTACTTAGAGTCTTTATCCAAGGCACGTAGCGTTCCGCCAGAAAAGACAATGGACACCAGAAAATGTGTCTATCAGCCCTCTTTCTCCTTTCTTGTGATTTTTTTCTTAAAAAAAAAAAAACACGTTTTTTAGGGGGGGATGGGAGAATGCTTTTTGAAGACGACTTGTGTCGCTCAAGACCACACGGGAATCAAGTAGGCTGGGTAAAAAATTGGACAGATAAAAATGGCAGTGATTTTGGTGTAGGCTAGTTGGTTCAATTACCGCCTTACTGGAAGCTGCGTTACTTGATTATGAAAGATGCATTTATAGTTACTGATTTATTGTTTTTTAACGTTGCGCTCAGAAGTAATACGAGGGTTGTTGGCAAATTACTTAAAAGAATCGAGCTCATCAAATAAGGATGGGGTGGACTCTGACCCCTTTCAGTACTCGGAAACTTTACTTATGCATACAAAACACAGTCTACGCAAGAATATACGTATTTGTAGTCTCTTAATCAAACCATGCATACAAGGCAAGTCGAATACTAGAATCCAAATACAGGAGCACAATAAATGGATTCCTCGCACTAAGGAGAATACAGAATAGGGAAAAACAAACCTAGATATATTAGAAAGATTGTCTGATACAATACAGAAGATATTATAAACCAGTAATTAAGTGGTTTATAACGTATAATGAAATGAATACAAGAGGTCGTCAATAAGAAGATTAACACAGTAAATAAGCTAATTTGTAATAAAGATTATCATAAATTAGTTTCACCATTTAAACACAAAGTATATCAATGAATGATCGTAAAACTTATCTAAATATTAACCAGTATTACAGTCAACAAAAAATTGATTAGTAGGCCAAAGAAGTAGAGTTCAAAATGTGTGTTAAAAACACAAATTACACAAAAAAAAAAAGTTGAGAAACAAATGCGATCCAAACAAAGAAAAACATGCCAGGTACAAACAATAAATAGACATCAGACTCGGTGAGTAAAAACGAAAGTCTTACAGAAGCCCTCCACAATTATTTAGTTCAATAACATACATACACAAGAAATTCATTCATACATCATATTTACAAGAAAAAAATCTTATAAGAACAGGGACTATTGTTATCATTATGGTCGAGGAAGGTATCCACTCAAATTAAAGTCTTGATTACATTTATTGATTACACACAAAAAATAACAAAAATATATACAAAATACTATGTACATTGAAAACTCAATAATCATATATTTTAGGCTTAATTAAATTAAACTCGGATGCCTCTCCAGACATTTTACTCACTCAGGATTAAAAACTCCTCAGATGCCTAAAGGACATCATATTAAAGTTCTTAAAAGCAACAACTAACTATATTTATCATTTCTTCTTTAACTCGCTTCATTTCAGATCTAAAAAACACTTCTCATTTCAAATCTCGGGTGAAGGTTGGTGGCATGACACACATACAAACACATACCAGCAATATACATATACAAGAAATCAACTTAAGAAAAGTAATTAGAAGCTGGGAAACCAGGAGTCCAGCATCCAAAGGTCATTGGCAATGGACCTTGTACCTTTCAACCACGATCAAGTGGCGGGGACAACACTTGAGCTATCACCCAACTCTCCTAACTTCTTCATTACTTCAACGTGAGGACTTTCAGCAACGACAGATTTAACACACATCAGTCCCACAACACGACGAGTCTTTAGTTGCATCAGGGCTAGAATCCACGGCTAGATAAAAAAAACTACACCAATCATGATTTCGACACGAAATAATCCCTAAAACTGCATCAGCACAAAAAACATCTCATCATCTTTTTAGGCACCCCAAGACCTTCACTACACTACAAAATCAGCAAAAAGAAAGATGTATTCTTATCCGTTTCCGTATGAGCTATTTTCGTCATTCACGTCAGAACTAAACACTTTATCGTCCGCGTCTCCAACCTCGGATTTTTTGAAAGGATACAGATAGGGATGTACCAAACGTCGATAAAAGCGCTGAAGACCCCTCTCTGGGGCACACCGAGAATTTATCGGATCGTAATTTTCGTCTTCGCTATCGCAACCGATGAAAGACACGAGGAAGGTTGAAATAAATAAAGAAAAAGGGGTGTGCTGACGGACATAAAGGGGATCCCGCCCCTACTTTAAAATGCATTAGGACCGTAATCACGAAGATGAAAACTGAGATGAGGATCTGAACGTGTGGCCCTGTGAGTTGGAAGAGGAAGGAGGGGGGCCTGATTTTTTTAAGGGGAGGGGTAACTGATTATCGTTGTGCTTCAATTTAAGACTTTCTTTGTTGAAGGGGGGAAAAAAAGATAGTTTCTCTTTTCTGGTTTGGGGTATCATACGAGTTTAGTGGGATCATAGATAGGCGAGATTTCGTAAATCAGAAAATAAGTTGTTCTAGTATATATGTATCGAGTTTAAATCAGCGAGAGTAAAAATGGAAGTTCTGGCGAAATATTTCCACAACTCATTTATAACAAAAACTTATTTGTTTATTTTAACTGTAACTGTTACTCCACCATTATTTGTTTGATCAAAAAAAAAAAAAAAAAACGCAAATTAATTAAATTATAATAAAATAATTTCTATATAGAAGTAAATTACCACCCTGCCCCAAATTATTGTCGCATTCAGAGTTAATTTTAGAAATGTTTTCAGTCTGTTTTCTGTATTTCGACCGACTTACTTATTCATGCGTTACCCATTACAATAAAATGAAACATTTAACATTTTTCTAAAATTTATATTCAGAAAATTTTTTCTAAGGGAAACAATAATGGTACGATGAAATGCATCTTTTCCAAATTTCGATCATTGTTGAACAAAGCTACAGTTTAATCCAATAATACGTTGCCAATAACACTAAAATGCAATTTTAATCACAAAATTAATAATTTTCCTTCGTCTACAAAAATATTTTTAAACGATTGAATATTTATTAAAGCCATAGTTAGAAGCGACAAGGAAGGGGAGGGGTGTCGACACATCTCGAAATTTGGGTCTCAGTCTAGTGACGACGACCATACCTGAGCTGGCACCCTCGCCAAACATCCACATCTCGCCAACGGGGAGGACTTGGAGCCTCGACAGATATAACGTGCATCAGCTCCGCTACACGCTGGATCTTTAGTAGCATGAAGACTCGACGGAGTGGAAGTGATGGTGGAGTTAAATGGCTTCAGAACCAGATATGGCCATGCAAGGTGTAACTGTGATCTATACGTTTGAAAAATGGGAGGGGGGAATAAAAATTGATTTATAAGAAATATTTCCAAAAACAGAGAAGAATCTTTAGGATATCAAAAGGGTGTGTCATCCGAGTTTACCACAAATAGCTAACCCCATGGGAAAGGAAAAGATCATTAGGGTGCCTCAGAGTCATGTTAAACGTCACAATTTAAGGAATGCAAGCCCCAAAAACCACGAATCGATGGAAATAATGCAGGTTGTGAGTTCGCCACCATCACGACCACCAGGTTACCGTGGCAACATTAGAATCACGGAGAGATCCTCTTATTTTGTTTTAAATCTAAACAAGTTCTTGGCTTCAAATAACAAGGGTGTTACTTTTTCTCTTATCGGCATTCCCACATTTCATTGCACCTTTCTATGAGCAATAAATGGGGAGATTTCAATTGACAAAACTTCCTGTATTTTCAACAAACAATAATTAATTGCTAATATATAAGAAATTTTCTCATTTTAAAAGTAATTACCCGTCTAGTTTTTATTAAACGCCGACTAGAAGCCAAAGAGGGCTATTGGTGACAGTATGTTTAATTTGAACCCTGTCAAGTGATGAAGACGACACCTTGAACTGGAGCATCCCCTACTCCATCATCACCAATGGGAGGACAAATTGGCCTTAGAGATTTAACGCTATCAGAACGAAGCTGGCTACATGATTTTTTTTTTTGCATGGCCAAGGCCTCGAACCCATACTGAACGAAACGCTGACACGAATCCGAACCATGGCCCAAGCTACTGGGCACATAGTCTTTCCTAAGCATACATATAAAAATAAATGCTATCTTCGTAGGAAAGAGAAATTCTAATTGCTAAAAACTGAATTAAGCAACATAACACGAAATAGATATAGTCAAGAAGTAATTATATATATATATATATATATATATATATATATATACATATATATATATATATATATATATATATAACACATCGATCAATAACTCCCGAGTCTACATTGAAAACAACATTTTTTGCAAATTTTTTTTTTTATTCATCAACATAACACCTTTTGTTAATCACCTTTAGGGGTGATACAATCGTTCCAACGCTTTTCCATCCCCAATTTTCCCCGCAAGAAATCTTTTGTTGCAGAGTAAATACATAAAACAGCTTTCGAATCATCGACTCGTTGCTGTTTTGTTCCATCGAAAGCAATCAGCACCCAACTGAAAACCTTTTCACTTATTCAAAACCTTTTTCCTGGTCCGATCGACTTTAAATTTTGACACGTTTCAAGCAAAGGTTAGTACAGGACCTGGTTACTGGTTTACTACGAGCGCCATCTCTGGTTAGTCTCGGAGTTATTGATCGATGAGAGGGAGTGAGCATTATATATATATATATATATATATATATATATATATATATATATATATATATATATATATATATATATATACACACTTTTTTGTTCATTCGAATTATCCGCGAATGGAATAAAAATTAAATCTTCTACAGAAGGAATAAAGGACGAAAGGAAGAGGGGGGAGTAACTTTTTGATTAAGTAAACTTTTCTCAAAACTTCGTAATTTAATTTCAAAAAGCCTCGTCATGCGATGAGACAAAATAAAGAAGTTGAAAATCTCCAGAAAATCCAAGAAAATAATTTGAATAAATAACTTGTAATCGAATAGCGGAGGAAATTATTTGCTTCGATAGGATTAGCGAGTCATAAAAACATCGTTCACTGTGAAAAGAGCTGAATAATAAGAAAATTAAGTTTTAATACTTCTCTGATCAAATAAATAATCATCATTTTTGCCGAGTAAGTAATAGAACGTGAACAATAAAAATTACGTTGAGAAAAGTTCTCTTTCCACATATTTAAAAAATGAAAATAAATTAATGTATAGTCACGTATTAAGATTAAAAAACAAATATGATAGAATGTAATTTAATTTATTCGTGAATAATTTCAAACGTGTTCTAAAGGCATAATTCAAATTTAAGAGTTACAAAATCATTATGGAGATGTAGCACATTATTGAAGGGAGGAAATGCATGACATTATTTCTCGTTTTTGCAACGATGCGAAATAATTCAAATGAATTGTTGACACTTACAGATAGAATGAATTAGAAGAGAAGGCAGATTTGGATTTTTAATTAGGTATCAATAATGGGTAGTGAATGTTCCATTACCGTCGGACTGAGAAACAATTAGATGGCTATTGGCGAGGGACCACGTAAATTTGAACCTTAGTCAAGTAACGAGGTCGCACCTGAGCTAGCACTTCGAGCAGATTTAATGTGCATCTTCTCTGTTACACTGCAGGTCTTTAATGGCAACAGAGCTCGAACCCACGACTCGAGGAAAACCGCCAGTCACGAGTCCGCGACCATGACCGCTGTCTACAGCCGTCATTCAAAAATTAATTCAAATGTTTTTTAATGGTTCAGTACTTTTCCTAATTATATGTGAAAAAAAGCTTTATCTTTGAATTTTACTTCACGATAAAATTGTACATTTTATGATACAATAAACACTTATTAAAGGATTTGGAAGAGGAAGTACAAAAATACTGTATTTATCAAAACTTGTCAGAAAGAGAGATATTTCATTTGAAAGAAAAATAAAATATTTTTATTCTTAAAAAAAGAAAGTCACTTCATAATAAACAGACACCATTCAAATATGAAATGAAATTTTTGATATGCATCTCACATTTCTATCAGTTTCAGATTATTAGCATTCCATTATTCAATTTCTAAAAAAACCGTTTTAATTAGCGTTACTGAAACACACCAATCGCCAATTGGGGTAGATCAAAGTCAAATAATGACATCCTAGTTAATTTTACCATTTTCAAATTTTTACTTAAAGGCGAACTTTCGACAAAAGTAAATTTTAAATAAAAATTCAATGCACACAAATCAAACGTTAACCATGAAAAAAAAGTATATAATCATGAACCAGGGAAGAAAAAAAAACAAGTCTTCTCTAAAAATTTCATTTCTTTCAAAAGGAGAAAAAATTATTCACCCAAAATCATTATTTGTAAATCACTTCACTAAAACCAAGCAAAATCAGTGGTAACCTTCCTACAAAATCTAGCTTTACCCTACCAGAACATCCTTCGGGGAAATAAAAATTCAAAATTTAACAGTCGGCAACATCAAAGCCAACAGAAAATTCAATTTAAACCATTTCCGCTCTACTGCAAAACAGATCAACACAACCCAGAACAGAGTAAATCCAAACCCAACGAACAAGTGAAGCCGCAAAAGAAGTCAAACGAATAAAGAAGACAAAAAACACCTCACACAGACAATTTGACAATGTACGATTTCGTACCCCCCCCCTACACACACATGGGAAAAAAGAAGGGTGAAAAAACAATAAAAACAACTTGTCAAATCCAGTCAGTTGATTTACAAGTTTAGCATTAGATATCTCTCACATCTCCCCCTCGATCGCGTTCTTTCTTTTTTAAAAATTTTACTTGGAAAAAAAAAAGAACATATAAGATCAAAAAAGAACAAAGGAACATAGGGTGGGGAAGAACGATAAGACATTCGAAACTACATTTTGACAGAGTAGCCATCCCACGCGTTGGAAGTCTGGAATAAGAAATCTAATATAGGAAACTGTCACAAAACGGGATAGGCTCGCAACAGCTGCACACACTCCGCGTCGCCGAGTTAACGCCAATTCCAGTCCTCCCTCTCCACCCCCAAAATGCATTATTCAAGGGGATGGTGCATCTGCATAATGCATGGTGCGAATGCATCCGCCCCCCCCCCCCATTCGTCAGGACCACTGTTTCTTGCGTTTCTTTTCCAGCCAATGAAATGTAATGCAGTGTTAGGGGATATCCAACCCGGGAGTCGATTCTCGCCGTTGTGAAAATGTAGGGATTTTCACAGAAAAATGAAGAGGTAGAAATGTATCAGGGATTTTATTTCCCTATCGAAATGCACCGGACTTACAAGTACAATTACAATGGAACGCACAGAAACAGTTTCATAACATTCACAAATAAGAATACTGACAATTTTCGTAAGGTATTTTATTTAGTAAGATGAAAATACGCTCTCTTTTTTTTAGATGATAACTGATTAAGATTTACGTATGTATCCGTTACATTGCTGTAAATCAGTTTCTGATCCATACCTACACTTGAGCAGATTATTTTTTGCAAGGATTCGATTTGTTTGATTAACGTTGCACTAGAATCGGACCACATATTCTAAGTTGCGACCAAAGTTTCTTGAATGAGTTTAGCACCAAATTACACAGTAGGCAATTAAAGAAAGATCTCATAAGTTTGGGCCTAGATAAGAGAAACAAGATTACATGAACTGGCACGTTAACTCTCTCCAAACTTTTATAATACATCCCATAAGGACTTTACGGTGGTATTCTAAAGAACTCAGGCGATGGTCTTTGACAAAATCTGGTCTTGAGGTCGGAAACTCGCGTTTCTCTCAAAGGATATCTAAGTGTTACGTTTGAAAACTGGATATCGCAAAAATAGAGTTAAATTATGATTTAGAATATATGTAAAATTTTGGAATGTAAGAAAAATTCCATACCATTTATGGTGATGCCAAAATAATACTCAAATAAAGATGTAATATAGCAGTAAAATAAATAACAGAGTAATAAGGTACAAATTTTTCTCCAGGAAAATTTCTAAATGATCAAAAACCAAAAAAAAAAAAAAAAAAAAAACCCGTAAAATACTGAAATTCAATCAGCATTAAGTCTTTCTTATAGCATTATTAAATTACATCTATTACTTCAGAAAACAATAAAGAAAGAAAACACAAATCTCATTACATTATGCACGTCTTTGAAAAAAGATTTTACATTTTGATTTCCTTTTCTTTTTAAACTTCCCAATAAAAACTAATCATTGCATTAAGGCGCCGAGAATATGAAATAAAAATCATAAATGACACGCTATACATATGAAAGAGTTGAAACTTTTTTTTTTATAGCCGACATCTTTGCATTTGTTCATTTCCTCAGTTCGGAAAAGGCGAAAATACATACAATTCCTTTTCTGAATTAAAATACAATGAGTATATATATTTCACCTAGTTCAGCTCAGATCTCTTTTAAAATGTAAAAAGCCAGTGACTAATTTTTCTCTGAAATAGCCTTCTTTCAATTCGTGGGTGAAAATAAATAAGGCGTTAACTGTCTCATCCTTTACTGCGGTCGAAGCGATGCGTCAACTTCAGTTAAAAGATAAATCTGGTTCGATGCTCATGTTACGTCGAAACAAAGGTTTCAAATTAGTTACAATAGCGTCTTACATCATCAAGATTTTTTAGTTTTTTTCTTCGCATAACTAATAAAGGGCGTGTCACACTTTGTAAGATAGTTAAGATATAATAAACTGTAGTGAATATGATTGGTTGTGTTTATTAACGTCGTACTGAATAGAAACACGAGGGCTATTGGCGAAGGATCTTGTAATTTTGAACTATGGTCACATGACGAGGGCGACACCTGAGTTGGCACCTCGATCAGATTTAACATGTATCAGCCTCGCTACACGGCGGGTCTTTTGTGGCATTAGAGCTAGACGAAAACAACGAGGCAGACAGCCAATCTGCGACCAAGACTACTAAGTTACCACGGTTATGTAATAAAAAGTAAATAAGTAAACTGTATAACTGAACAACAAAAGTTTATTTTACAATTTAAAAACTATAGTAATCGATAATGATCGATATCCAATGAACAAAATCAAATATAAATAGTAACAAGAATAATCATACACTCTTGCCATTGGTTAAATTACTAAAATATTCCACCCCCCCCTTTTTTTTTTTTGCTGCATCGGCAGGAAGGAAAAGAGTCGCTTGGCACGCGTCAAGCTCAGCATTGCGCCAAGCCCAAACAACATTTAAAAAAAAGTTCCTACATTTAATAGTCCTATACTTGAAATTGGAGGAGGGGGGGGATTTCACAGTTGCCTTTTAAAAAAATATTTTCAACATCTTAAAAATTTGCAAGGTGAAAAAATTTTAGTTCCATAACTTAAGAATCTATAACTTAAAAAAAATTATTTTTCACGAAATTTTTCCATCCTTTCATTGACAGTTGGCCTACGTATAACGAATAGATCATTAATATATAAAGCAGGAAAAAGGTTATACGCGAGGTTTTTTAAATAAAATCAAATTTTACAGCGGGATCCTTTTTTCTTTTATTTATTTTCTGCAAAAAATAATATTTCTCAGTTATTGATTGTAACAGGCAATCATTCATATGGACCGAGACCTTGAGAATAAACGAATCCTCATTACATTTATAACTTTTAATGTTACATTAATAAGAAATAAGCAATGAAACATTGATTTTAATTCAAAGGGTATATTAACATTCGGAGCGAGAATTTATTCCCTCGGTAGAAAAGAAGGCATCTCCCCCCCAAAAACTGGAGAAGTCAATTTTTGAGTACTTGCTTTTGAAAAAAAACGAGGCAATGATAGGCAATTGGTTGGTTTTATTAACATCGCACTGAGAAGCAACACGAGGGCTATTGGCGACGGACCTCGAAATGTTGAACCTCGGTGAATTGACGAGGACAACACCTCCTCTCCTATTACAATGCTATGAACAACATTAATTAGGCTATTTCAAGGATACTTTGGATGAGCAAGCGTGTCCAAAATTAATTAGAATCAATTTTGAAAGTAACTTAGTTAAATGCAAAATTATATAAAATATTTATTTAATTTATAAAAATACAACACAGAGTTTTAAAATTCAAAAAAAAAAAAAAAAAGGATAGGGGGGAGGGAGTTTAGATTTTCGAAGAGTAATGAATAAATGAAGTTTTTCAACCTGATACATAAAAAATCTACCGAAACTATCCAGCTTTAAAAAAAATGTACCCCACCCCGAGACAGAATATAATAATCATTCATAAAGAATTATTTTAAAAAAATTCCATATTAATTACTAGTAAATTTTAGAATATAATGGAAATTATTGTTGGGGTGGGGAAGAATATTAGATACACAGAACACACAACTTGCTTCATTCAAAGGAACTAAACATATTATACTTGATTATTTAGTTATAAAAATGATTTAAGAATTTAATTGTGAATAATCTTGTAAATCGCTAAGTTTAACTTTTACATTGCCGTTTTTTTTTTATGAACCTTAATAACAACGAGAATAAAATTACATCCATCCCTTGAGTGCAAAATATAACAATATAATTATTTTTAAAACTCGTGAAACTTTGTTAAAAAATCAATTTCAAATGTGAGGATCTTTCTTCGCGCTAAGAATCGAATGACAGTTTTCAGATAAAACTGTCACGATTTCTTTACAATTAATGACAAAACTTAAGCATTGATTTCTCGTTATTCATTCCCTATACAGTTTAACACTAGTTGTAAAATTTTCATGAGTCATTATGACATAAGATTCCTTTTCAATCAATGATAAAATCCAGATTTGTTATTCATCTAAAGCAAAATCCATAGGTCAAATTTTTATACAGAAATGTACTGCAATTTGCGGAGAATTGGGAACATTAACAATAGCTCATCAATTATACACACAATATCAAATATGACAAAATTATGAAAATTTATCACTTGGCAATATTGCGTTTGAATCCAGCCTGAGTGACTTTAAGGTAATGATGAGACAAGAATAAATTTTTGTTCTTGTTTCAGCAAGTAAATGCGAATAACTATCACTTAGGCAACGAAACTTCAATTTAGAACAACAGTTTCATTACCCTCACACCGAAAAATTACGAGCACTTCATCAACAACTTGATGCACAACATACCAGCTAATTTACTGATAAATTACCACATTGGGGATATGTAGGTCAGGTCGAGGTTAAGATTCGTTGAAGCTTAAAAATCGTGAGCTTTTTTAAAACTGGGATTGTTTTTTCTTACATTTTATACTAACAACTTCGCAACTATAAGACTAAGTGAGAATGCTTCTTGCTTTCGTTTTTATGTTACACTAGAGCAAAAACTGTAATATTTTTCGTAGAATAATAGCTAAATAGAATATAACAACAAAAAACTTTATGATTTGCATCATAGAACTAAAAAAAAAAAAAAAAAAAATTGAACATTTCTAAAACCGGCAAAAACAAAGGGGCAAAAATTTAGTTAAAGAGCTTTCGCAAAGAATTAAAGAATTCGTTTTCAGCAATCTTTAGAGAGAGAAACTTAAAATAAAATTGAATACATCAAATTTATATAAACAAATTAATTTCTTTTCAAGGCAAGACAGAACAAGCTACAAGTAAAGTATTTGGATTTTGATTTGCGGGCAGAAGAATGAGTGGAAAAATAGAAGCCCAGCAAAAGCCAAACATTCATATACAATGTGAAACATTGGTTCAAAAAGGAATCGAATGCACAACAGAACGCCTTGTGAGTCAAGTCGCCTCCTGCTGACAGCGTGTTAGATCTTCAGATGTCTATGATGCTGTTGAAAACAGGAAATAAGTCTAAAAAATTCAAATTTTCGGGCAGAAAACAAATTTGCATATAGCCACTTAGAAATATGTACCCCTAATAACGTTAATATGGAGGTCAAAATGAACAATTTAAGCCATTTCGCATCAAAATAGGTTAACCCTTGAGAAGATATTAAGTACTAGAGGATCATATGTAGCGACAATCAGTAACAACATACAGCTTTGATGTAATACAGGAGTATAGATTTTAATGGGAATAAAATATGTCACATCTTTGGAGCAACTAAGGGACAAAGCATTTGTTATTTCTAAATTAAAATCATAGTTCAAATCTCAAATGCGCCAAACGAACAAAATATTTCAAGTACCCAATCGATCATGTGCGCACCTTGGCTGGATGAAACAGATAGGGTGGGAAGGGCAGTTGGAAACGCTAATTAAGCTCTTCCATAATGAGCCCATTACGCACCTTGCTCGGAGGAACGGTCGTACCTGTTCGTGACGTTTTTATGACGTCGTTAGGTGTGTAAGGATTAGCATTCGATATTGAAACTACCACAGTCGAGGGTGGGCGGATTAGCAGCACTCGGAGCAATGGTTGTCGTGAATTTTCCTGTTGAAAGATGGCGTACGAAAAACATTCCATTTTTCACACTACCATCTCGTATTGCCGTTGATATGAAGGGTCTTGATGTGAAAAGGTGAAATGTCATGTAAAGGGAATAGTAAACTAACTAAAATATGTATTTATAAAAATGAGTAGCTTATTGGTGATTATACAAATTTAATTAATTTATCTCATGTCATTTATGTATAATTAATATTGAGAATAGATGAACGAAAATGTCTTTTCACATATAATTGAACTTTTAACTAATAATATGTGAAAAGGGTCCTAATATTTAAACATACTGGTAGTTATTGTTTAAATTCATAAAATTATAGCATATCTTTGAGAGAAAAACGAAGATCAGTTTGCGTTAAATCGAAATGCACCACAAGGTACTCGTGTGGAGTAGTGTGTAAGTTTGGAGAATAATGTACTCCAGTTTAGAAATGTTACAGCGTTTTCTAACCGTGGTTCAAAATAACCAGGTACACAGCCAATATTTCATAGGGTTCTTATATTACAGAAATGCACACGTTTATCAAGTCCACAAGTTCTCTAGATTTACTGTGATTTTAAGAGAATATTGTCAAAGCTAAATTAATATGATGCATATTTATTCAATGATACAAAAATTGCTTTATTATGTTACTTTGCATGATTTTTGTAGTAACTATGCACGATACATATTCTCAATTTTAATACGTTAAAAAAAATTCTTTTTTTTCTCCTCGATATGTCAACTTTCGCAATTTTAAAAACGCTCAGTTCTACGTGTTGATCTGAAGTGACCTGCATTTGTAGAACCAACACAAGTAAAGAATGTTATATTTGATTTTGAAACTCGCCTTGGGATTCTTCGTAAATACAATAAAAAAAAAAGCCGCTTTGTGGTTACCCAGGATATTAATATATAACCGTCAAATAACTAATACCATGAGAAAAAATTTAATACAACGATGTACTCTAGAAAAGAATTTTTGAAAATTGCCTTGTTCAGTCACTAAACAATAAAAAAGAAAAATATTGCAAAATTCTCTTATCTCAATACACAGTATTTACAAAACAATTCATACAAACTATGTGTGTGTGTGTGTGTAATGATCTCGCCCACTTATAAAACTAACTTAATTTTTAAAGCATTCTCTAAAGCAAAAGTAAAAAGTTCATTCCTATTTTCTGATCCAATTACAAAGTATTCTTTAATTTAGGCGATCACGTGCCCATAAAATCTGTTGAATCAATTTTATGTAGTTGCAAATCAGCCAGAAAAAATCCCCACTAGATTGATAGGCGTCATGGAAATCCTTAATTATAGCTTCATCTTAATACCACGTGATCTGGAGAAATCCCTTCTATAAAAACGAAAGTAAGGAAAAATTCTCTTCTGTGCTTTCTGTTGTAATCAAGACGGCGGTGCCTTTTCTTTCGAAATATGTATACTTATTGCCTTTCTCTGACTGAAATGAATAAACAAACTTAAACAAAAGTGTTTTCCTTACAACTAAGAAGTTAAAATTTGCATTTTTACTTATTTCAATTTAAATTAATAATATTATTTATATATATATGTATATATTTGTCTACATTTCTTTTTCTCCGTTTTGTATCTTGTTTTGAATTTATGGTTTTAACACTTCGTATTCTAACATTTTTCTGATTTGTAATGTTTGGTACCAGTGAAACATTGTTTAGCCATCACAAATCTATCTTAAGCCAGATTTAGAATTTAAAAACGACATACTTTATTTTTTTCCCCAATAACTGTTAAGTTTTGGTTTGTACTTTTTCATGAGTATAGTTTTAGCTTATGGGAATCATTTATAGGTTAAGTAATTTTTGCAAATAAATCTATCCCTTACTTAATTGTTTTATAATATATTACTATTCCGTTTGTTTTTTTATATTGAGGCATACAAAAATAATTTAAAAGTTCCTTTCTGTTTCAATTGTTTCTATAATCTGTAAAAAAAGAAAAAAAATAGTATGTTTTTTTAATATACTTTATATATATATATATATATATATATATATATATATATATATATATATATATATGCTTCTTCACTCTTCTTAATTTATTCATTTAAATCATTTCTTTATATATTTAAAGTACTATATATATACACACACATATAGATTTTATAATACAGAGCCAGATTCATTAAAGTAATAAATATACCGTAATTTATGACGCCCAGAACATGAATACCACCAATAATAGTTAACAGTTCGTTGCCCTCTTTTAACACCGCCCACACCATGCCATAACTATAAATTAATTATTGCAACGATCAATCTATTGTGTTGCCAAATTCGTCTGCACGAAAATCGTAACATTTTTTTTTAAAACCATTAAAGTACCAAGTCAAAGAACTTTCTGCATGTTGAATCGACGAGTACCAAGCTCATTGCGTTTTAATTTCAATTTTAGGGGCCATTTATCTCCCATTTTTTAAAAATGCGAATCAGACCATTCATTTTCCAGCACGATATTATTATCATGCTTGCTTTTTATCGGTGGGAGCTTGTAGAAAAATCTTAAAAGGATACTTTAACAAATGTAATGTGATTCATCAAATATCATTTGAAAGATTTTTTTTTTAAAAAAAATAAAAATAATATACTTTTTACGTTCAAAACAAAGCTTTTATTATTTTTTTTAGTGTAAATTTGTGAAATCTTATTTTATTTGTGTAATTGATTATATATCAAATATTTCACTTACGTTCAAAATAAAATGAGCAGAGATCACTCACAGCTGTATTTTGAAAAGTACCATACCTGTATTTCTTTTAGATCCGAAACAAGGCAAATTGTTCTATACAAAAGGCACGATTTTATTTTACCGGGATTTAAATTCAGAAAAGTCTACTGAAAGCGATTTTTCACTACTGAAGCATATTAGTAAAATATTTCAATCATCCTACATGAAATGAATCAAAAGTAAACAAAACACTTAAAGGATGCTAACACTTAATCCAAAGTCCTGGTACGAATCGACAACTCCGAACAATAACTAAATAATACATGCATATTAATGTGTGTGTATTTATAGTAAACCCTAATAATTTACCGGAGAAGAAGCATGTGCTTTAATAATATTTAAACATTATGCTTTTTCTTTGACAATAAATAATACATGGAAAAGCTTTAGATGATCGCGCCAAAAAAACCAAAAGTTAAAATTATGCAAATTTGCATAATTTTAACTTTGAGCGCGAAATGAATCAAAACAAGCGATTAAATAATTCAATTAAATTTTAGAAAACCATATTTTTAATATAAAGGGAAAGAGGGAGAAAATAATCTCTTAAAATTCTAGAAAATTTCCAATTCTTCATCATATGATTTTTTCCCCGAAAAACAGTGATTTATTAAGTTTCCTTGACCTCTACACCTTCAACAATTTCACAATAAGTTTAACAAGCCACTCAAAAAAAAAAAAAAAAAAAAAAAAAAACTATCACGCAAAATTTAAAATTAAATTACAGGTGGCAGCTTTTGTAAGAATTATTCTTAGGAAGTCTAGGAAATCAACTAGTTTTAATATTAAAAGATAAAAAAAAATTATATTTTGTCCAAGAGAGTTGTTTATGAACGTTTGGAAATTAATACCTATGAAATACCCGAGGACAAAACGGCGGAAAAAATTCATAAGATTTTCGTTCCAAAACATTCCTCACAAAAATAAAAATGTAGCTCGGCATTCCCTGAGGCTTCATCTACGGTTATCACGACTGCTCAGAGGTTACACAGGATTATGAAAGATGACATATGGAGGATATAAGGACGCAATACGGGTGGTCTTCGGTTTCCTTATGGCGCTTCCATGGAAATCCAATATTTCAAATGGCTATTGGTATCGATTTGAGTCACATAAATTCTAAATTGCGCAGCATCGCTGACTCTTCAGTTGGATGGATGAGTTATCAGAAATTGTTCACGCAGGAAATCATTTATAAAGTCAGGCACAGCGGAAAAAACAAGTAAAAAGTAACGATAGCAATTTCTCAGTATTCTTACAAACTAAGCAGAGAAGTCTATCAAATGTTCAAAACGAAATGAGAGAATGGGTATTGGAGATTAGAGCCAAATCTGGCTCTGCTGCGCTACACATTTGTTTAAAATTTGAATATTTTTTTCAAAATCATATTGAGAAAAGAAACGACAATATGATATATTTGAAATACAATGTAAAAAATATTTGTATTAAAAATTTTAATGTGGTGTGGAAAAAAAGCCATTTTTATATAAAAATGAAAACAAGTTGCGGTGAGGGTTTTCTCCCATCATGCAAAAAAAGTTTAAAACACATGAATTAATTTAAAAAATGTGAAACAATGGTTATGAAACACGAGAAGGTCAATTAATTAAAATATGATGAATGATGTATGGATATAATTGAAAAGGAGAGATTCCCATATTTCAACTGAACCCGAGAATGATGCAAATGATTTATTAACGAATATTTTTATTGATTAGTCAGAAAATGCATAATTTTTTTTAAAAAAAATTTAAGTCGTGTATGACAATAAAACGAATTTAATTTTGAACACATATGCAATACACACACACAAATAATATCATGTACCTCGTTGTGTTGGAACTATTTAACGCAGATCTCCGGATAACACCACTCGGCCTACGTGATAATTTTGTTTAAATTTGAGGATCAATCTTCAAATTTTAATAACATTTATTTACTTTCAACATCAAAACATTTTCAAAAATTATTTTCTTAACTGAAATCGTCTAACAAATTTTAATGCATGACGGAAGGGGGGGGGGGTTACATACATACTTTGTACAAAGTTCAGAAAAGCACAGTTCCATATCTTAAGATCATTAACATATGTTACTTTGTCTGAGTGAAAAATGCAATAAAACAACTTTGAGGTTCCCGTGTAACCAGGCATTTTGATTTCGTAAATGTTATGTTAATCCTATGGAATTTCTGCTACTTTTCTCAAATCCTTACGATTTTATCTATTTGAATGCAATTACGTGCATCTGAAAAAGCAATAAATAATGAAGGTTTCTTCGGAATTTCATATTCCCTGCGGTTTTTAAAAACATTTTTAGCCCTATTTTAACGATTCGTTTGTGGGTTTTCCTCCTTTCAAAAAGATAGTCTAAAATATTTTCAAAAATAGGGGAGTAAATGTAATTCCGCAGAAACTTTTATTATTTTTGCTTTTTTGGATGCCAATTTTTGAATTCAAATAAATAAAATAGTATGTATTTTACAGTGGTAGTGGAAATTACATAGGACTAACATTAAGTTCACAAAATCAAAATGGCTTATAGACGGGAGCCTTAAACGTCTTCCTACTTTTCGCAGAGCAGGCTTTATTTTGAGTAAATAGTATCCATACTCGATTTGTTCAATATACAGATGATTTTCAGTATGTACGTTTTATTTCACTTCGTTTCTCCCTGTTCTCCGATGAACCCAGATTTTCGATATCCTGGACAGGCTCTGGTGAAAAATTTATAGTATGCATTGCATCAAAAAAAAAAAATAAATAAATAAAAACCTAATAATTACTAAATAATAGTTTTGGTACAATCTATTTAAAATAAATTGAATTGAATTTTTAAAATATAATTTAATTTAATTCATTATTAAATTCGAGTGTGAGTGAGTGATTGCTAACTGACATCTTTCCACTGGCGATTGTCCTCATCATTCTGAACCTTGGTCATGTGATGAGGGTGACACCTAAGCTGGCAATTCCTTCTCCAAACTTCCACACCATGCCAAAGGGAAGACTTGAGACCTCGACTGGATTCAACGTGCACCAGCCTCGCTATACGGCGGGTTTTTAGTGGCATCAGGACTCGAACCCACGACTCGTCGGGAACAACGTTGGACGCAAATGAGGGATTATGATCACTTGGTTACCGCGGCCTATTACATTCGAGATTTTAAAAAGTAATAGGAATCTAATTTGAGAAATATTGTTTTAGACATACGAGTAGGACTGTTTGCATTACATATATGTGTGTAGTCACATTGTATACTTTCGCAAAAGATAACTTTTGTATTTCTATATTCTTGGAGTGACATTATATCCGAGTTCGTGCCGTTGTACATTTATTCCAGTGATCGTGAATGGGAAAAACTAACATTGCATTTCTTTTTATATAGTATATGGAATATATGAAAAAGATAATATTGCCTTATAATCATTCTTGCCCCCCGTATCTTTTGTTAAGATACGGGGACAGAGAATATATATATGCTGTAGAGATTGCGCAGTTATTCTAATAAAATATCGACCTGTGCTTTTTTTACTATCGCAAAAGAGACAATGATTTTTATTTCATTATACAACTTAATTAGTGTTCGGTCCTTTGAAATACCAGCATTTATGTTTATTTTTGAGGTTAAGAACATTTATGTTTCACACAGAAATCTGTATTCAATACATCGCATAGATTTAAGTTTTAGAATCTTTGAAGATAAACCTTTAAAAATGCAACTTTTTATTAATGTTGTAAAGCATTTACGAACTTCCAGTCTGTTTTTTAAGATATATATGAGCAGCTTTCATTCGAATTTTTGTTTTAACTTTTTAAAATTTATGTTTAGAACAATTTAAACTCTTTAAGGGTTTCTTCAAATTCTTAGATATGCTGTCAAAATTAAAATTTGGTAGTTTTCTAGAATATCGGATGACACACATGACACCAAAATGTCATCAACTGCCCCTCTACCTGAAATCCGAGCCATCCCACAGCAATACAATTTTCACCTCATCTCTTTAAATACAAGAAACCTAAAACTGCTTGTAATCTGCTTCAGATTCAACCTTCCCATTTTTTTTTTTTAAAAAAAAAAAACCCCCCCCCCCTCCCCGTTTTCCTTTTGGCAGATTGGCCGGGCCGCTTTGCAACTTAACAAGGTCAAGAGACTTCCTTGTTGCGCAGGTAAGAAACAACTCAACCCCAGACACTCTCGGCAGACGACCTTTTACAGTTCGCCCCAAAGAGAGGAAGAGGGTAATGGGAACGAAAGACCCCATTGCGACATTCTTTTTTTATTCGTTCTTTTTCGGAACAGGGGAAAGTAGTGGGGGGGGAGGAAGGATTTCGAACGTTTCTGACGAGAAAATTATAAGAAAACATGATTTACGATTCGAAATCGAACATCGCAGAGTCACGAAACACGCCTTTTTTTTATTTGATTCATGATTTATCGAAAACACTTTTTTTTTTCAATCACAGCCTGCCGCCTGTCAATAAAGCAGAAGGCAGGAAAAATCCCCTTGCCTGTAGATGAAGTCTACCAGAGTTATCTGTCACGAAGTGAATTGAATCTTCTGAAGCCACGCTAGGAATGTCGACGGATGTACGTGTATATCAAAAATGGCAGCCATTTTCGATCTCCACACGATAATACCCTTTTTAGAGGACGTGTTATTTAATACAAATATTTGTTGAATTAAAAAAAAAAAGATTTCTTTTTACCAAGGAAACGTAATACATTGGACATATAATTTTGTTCTTAATTGAAATACACGTTAATACATTATATTATATAAACTGACAAGATGTGTATAAAAAATAAAATGATGTATGCGTGGGAAAAAAATATTCGTATTTTACTTTCCCTCACATTTTCATCTTTTATTGAGTAAGCTTTTCAATTCCTTTTGAAGTATAAATTTTTTCGACTATTTTATTTTATTCGTTCGAAATAAATAATAATAATGGGGGGGGGGGGGCACCAATTTACGCAAAAAAAATGATTTTAAAAAAAAAAGGAATTTAAAAAAGGGTTAAAAAAATTAAAAAATTTTTATTGACCGCCCCAAAAATTAAGGGGAATTTTTTAAATTTTAAAAAAAAAAAAAAAAAAAAAAATTGTATAGAGAGCATATGATTTCGGAAGAATAAAAAGTGGAAGGATAGAACTTTTCTTCCCTGATTATAATAAAATACAATATGTTATTCTTACAACAGTAATTTAATATCAAATATGAATTTAATTGTTAAAGAAAGTTGTGATCGTTTAAAAAAGAATCGGATAATTCAATAAAACTTCGTTAAGTCGGATTAACTGGGGTCGTTTGAGATGTAGAAAATCCGGGTTAACCGGAAAATAAGGTAAAATGAAATAAAACAAAAAACATTCTTGGAAAAAAATCATCTTTATAGCCAAATCGAATATGAATTCTATTTACAGAAGATAAAGACGTCTACTTTGTAAAGAAAAGAAATGCGCATAAAGTAGTTACATTGTATCTTAAAATCAGACAATGCAGGCAACGTATGCCATTAATCACTGGTGATGGAGATGTTACTAGGTTTTGTTGATTTTGCGCGGAATACTTTTTAGTCTCCCTCTCTCACTATTTTTACATGCAATCATTACAGTAAGAAGATTTCAGTAAAAGAAAAATTTTCAAAATATTTAGATGAAACAAATGTCATTTTGGAAATTTGCAGATTGCTTCTCAAATAAATAAATACTTATGCAGACCAATCCGAGTCATCCGGAGATTGGAGTTAAAGGAATCCAACTTTAAAAGATTCTACTGTACTTTACAGAAATATATTTCACATTTATTGTTGTAGCACATTATTACAAAGGAATTTTGCAGTAATCATTCCCGTGCACGTTTAACTTATATGGCATATCTTATAACTATGTAATATCTAGAGCAAATTAATTTCAAATGTATCCCTACCAAGTCCTAATGTCATTAAAAATTACAGAATTGCAATTGCAGTTTTTCAAAAAAAGTTGATGAGTTAAAAATTATCATTTTGCATGAAAAGAATTTCTTACCAC